>CM031684.1:22773909-22892995 GCA_006182925.3 Reinhardtius hippoglossoides
TATCTCCCTTTCACAACAAATCTCTCTCCTCTTCCTCCCCCTCCATCCTCCTCCTCCTCCTCCTCCTCCTCCTCCTCCTCCCTCCCTCCCTCTCTCTCGCTCCATCTCCATCTCTCTCCCTCCACCAGGCTTCCAGCTTCAGAGGCGAAGCTCCATCTGATCAATAATGGATGCTGCTGTCTCCTACACTGCTGGAGCAGGGCCGGTACATTAGGTAATGCAGGGGCTACATTTAACTGGATGGGCTTGTTAATGCGTCCCGCTGGGGAAACACCCTCCCTACGCCATCCCCTCTCCCTATTCCCCCCGTCCTCCTCGCAAGAAACACACACACACACTGAGACACACAAACAGACACACACTTGCACACGCCAACTCGCCCATCCACCCAACACGCCTGCTCCCTCACCCGCTAATGTAACTTTTTCCAGAGGAGGAGGAGGAGGAGAGGAGGAGGAGAGGAGGAAGACGAGGAGGAGGAGAGGCAGCGTTTGTGGATCGTGGCACCCGTCGTCCATCTTTATTTACAGTCTATGCTGGGAGTCAAACATCTCAATAAACATCAAATAAATCAACCTCGTGGTGGCGCTGCAGGAAAAAAAACACAGGAGATCACTAACGTCCTAACTGTTCATCCTCTGGGAAGCATGAATATCTTAATCCTAAATCTACCTCCAACCAGCAGCTCACGGTTCCAGCTGATCTCCTCGTGCCTGAGGGCGCTCCTCCCCCGACTCCCTCTGCCTGAGGAGAATTCCCTCATTGTCGTCCACTAATTCCACAAACATCCCCGAACCTCAACGTGTTTTTACTGGAGCTATTCTGCGGGTCTCCCCGTGTCCACCTGCAGGACGAGGAAGGAGAAGCTGCCACTTCCTGGAGACGCGAGTCCTTCAGGTGAACTCAAGGTGACCGAGCAGTTTGTGATTCAACTGAATACGACAGGTGTAATTCTACATTAAAATCTCTCCATGTGCAGATTTATGCCAAAGGTCTCGCGGCTCCTCCACATCTTCTCATCCCTCGCCTCCATTTGAAAGGCCCCCGCTGGCCCCTCTCTCCCCCCGTAGCCCCACATGAAGACTATGATTGGTCCTCTGTGGGAATTTTAAAGGGCCCTCAATTAGGCGTCCATCGGAAGAGCCCGTTCGTCCCCACTCTGCATGCGGGCCCTCGGCTGGGGTCCTGAACCCGGGCTCCGCTCGGCTCCTCGGCTCGCTGCAGCGCGGCGGCTGGACCCGCCCGGCGACACGCACCGTATGCAAAGGAGAAGCGGAGGACGAGGAGGAAACGAGGAGCGAGAGCCCGTTTGAATACATCTGCATGTGAGAGGGAGACGGAGAGAATAAAACACGTTTAGAGGAAACTGAAACAGATCCACGAAGCCAGTGAATAAAAACACTACAGACAGTGAAGCCGACAACCTTTTGGGATTCATGTCCGCGGACGCCAGGCTGTGAGTCTAAATAAGAATATCCAACGTTCACTGTCCTTAAACTGTATCTCACTACATGTTCTTACAATATTCACGTATGAAAGCTAAAAGCTCGATGGACGCCTCAGTGCTCGAGGCAACGTGAAGCTTTTCATTAAAGTTAGGAAAAGAACAGTTTTGGTGAAATGCAGCAGAAGCCAAACACGACTGGGAATTCACTGAGTTCTGAATATTTAACCTGGAACCACCATCTTTCCTTTAACCCGAGCGGTGAAGTGGCCGAACTCTTTCAATATGAAGCTTGTGGGACGAGAACGTTGTCTGTGGTGAGAAGTACTTAGAACTGGATGTGTCTGAACATCCAGATGTGAAGAGACACTTCCTGGGTGAGAATGAAGCAGCGGTTCTGACTAATATGAACAGAACCCTCTGAACAAGAAGGGGAAAGTTGGTTAAAACACTTTTTACACTTGTGTCTGTATCTTGAGCTGTTGTTAGTCCGTTCATTCAAATGTGAAACAAACCAGTCGTCGCTGTTGTGTCTGCAAACTGAAAAACTAAGAAAACACAATGCAACAACATTTTGTTTGGGTTGCTATGGTTACAGCAAAACCATAAACTGTATATTAACCAGATGGAGGCTCCAAGAAGTGAAGCCGAATCATCTTGATCGCCACCTGGTGGCCGGCTGCAGTGTAAGTCATGCACCCAGCCTCCTCCACGTTAACAGATGGGACATGGACCAAAGTTCACGTTAAATATTGTTCTCAAAGATGGTTTCTGTCATTACGTGTTGTTCTTATCTCACTGATGTTTGTTCAACTCTTCATGTTTCTGATCAGTTTTGTGTAAACTGGTTAATTAAGCCCCTGGTCTCCCCTGTGGTGCTTAAGATAAGTTATTATGCAGGAAGTAAAGTGTTGATGGAAAATGATATTTACTTTTTAAACCAAAAATATTCACAAGACTACGGGGAAGAACTACTGATATGACAAAATAGAAAGAAGACGAGTAAAGAAGACGAAGAAGAAAGAAAAGAAAGAAGAAGAAAAGAGAGAAGACGAAGAGAGCACAGAAAAACGAAGAAGAAGAGAAGAGAGGTAGAAGAGATTAAGGGACTCCCGCCCCAGCTAAGATGAGGTGAGAGAGGGTGAGGAGGAGATTTAAAGTGCCCCCCCCCCCTCATTTGGTGCTTAATGACTCCTGATGGTCGAGAGGAGAGGAGGAGGAGGAGGAGGAGGAGAGAGGAGTGAGGTGAGAGGGGCAGTTGACTGTCCTAACCATATCTGACCACACACCCACACACACACACACCACACACACACACACACACCCACACACACACACACACACACGCACCTTAACTTCATCTGGCCTCTTTTTCATCATGGCCACCCACCCTCCCTCCTCCCTCCTCCCTCCTCCCTCCTCCCTCACCTCTACTCCTCCTTTTCATCTCTCACCCCACTCCTCTTCTTTCCCTGTCACCGCTCCACTCTTCCTCCCTCTCTCCTCCTTTCCCCCTCGTCGGTAACCTCCCTCCATCCTCCATCCGACCTGCTCGCCCTCGCCTCCTCTCCTTTCATCCTCTTCCTCCTCCCTCCATCCTCCATCCTCTCTCCGTCCCCCCCCCCCCTGTTGCTCTTTCACCCTCTCCACACTTGTCGTCCCGATTATGCAGATGAGTGTTTGTGGCGAGGCCCTAAAAAGCAGATTAGGCCGAGGGAGCCTCTTGATTGTGACATGGCTATTCCACAGAGGCCAGCAGGAGGGCGGCATTAGCACATGCGCGTGTGTGTGTGTGTGCGTGCGCGTGTGTGTATGTGTATGTGTGTGTGTGTGTGCATTTGTGCATGTGTGTGTGTGTGATTCAGTGCAGACATCCCCTGTGTTTTCCCTCATTCCTTACGTGGTGCTGATGTCGTCTCCATACAGAGAGTGTGTTGCATGCATGGGTTCTTATATTGTGTGTGTGTGTGTGTGTGTGTGTGTGTGTGTGTGTGTGTGTGTGTGTGTGTGTGTGTGTGTGTGTGTGTGTGTGTGTCTGCACATGTGAAAGGGCCGGAGACGGAGAGTGCCACTTAGAGAAAGCCCATATGTGTGTGTGTGAGTGTTGGACACTGTACAGAATGGCACTGTACCACCAGCCTGTTATGGAACACACACACACACACACACGCACACACACACACACACACACACACACACACACACACACACACACACTGTATATCCCATATGGTGCAGACCACTCCCTTCCACCTTAAAGTGAACACACTTAAGCCACATTTAATATCCAGCAGAGAGGTTCCTTATTTTGAAAATTAAACTTCACTGGAGAGAACCAGAGTCCAGCAGCCAATCAGGTGAAGAGACTCAGGAGAGATGATCTGAACCAGGAAGTGTAAATGCTGTTTGACTTATTGTTCAACAGTTATGTTCAACAATGTGACGTCATCTCCGCAGCTCAGCAGCGAGTCATTATAAAATCCAGGTAATTTAAGTAATTGACAGATTATGTAGTTAGTGTCAGGGAATAATATGATTTATTGACTTTAATTCTAATGTCTTCTGTTCCCAACTCGTCCACTTGTCAGACGCTTCACTTCCCCTGAATGAAGTCAACACTTCAGGCTTTTCACTTTAAAAGTCTTGCAGCCTTCACTTTATAGCAAAGCTTTTAATTTTAAGAAATAGGTTGTGTTGGCGGCTTGAGATATATATATATATAAATATTAAGATTTCATTCTAACGTTACACTAATGGATTAGATCTGTGGTAAGTCTGTGCGCTGGTGTCGGTGGCTGTAGATGATTGATTCATTTATTCTGACCTGACTTTTATGAGCTTTGTTTGTTCACAGTGGCCACAGCCTTGGTTATTCTCTCTGTGATGTTTCTCGACCTCTCTCCGCCAGCTGCAGCGCTGCCCTACTTTCAGACGTCTGCCGTCTTTGCATTTGACAGCATGTTTAAAGAAAATTAATATTTCAGCTGGCAAAGAAACGAAGGCTTCCATCTCATGTGTTTGTCTCTGCTCGTCTGATGGATAAGAGCCGTGTGTGTCTGTGGTGTGTGTTGTGTGTGTGTGTGTGTGTGTGTGTGTGTGTGTGTGTGTGTGTGTGTGTGTGTGTGTGTGTGTGTGTGTGTGTGTGTGTGTGAACATGCAGCACAAATACAGATGCACTTTAACTCTGAAATGTCAAGGGTTGTGTTTAGTTTTATTTCACCGAATCACGGCAACAAAGCAGAGAAGAAGAACAGAAAGCACGAGTGTCAGCGACCGGCTTGAAGGGGAATTCGCGGCCGACGATAAAGCTGAACAAAGCTTTAATTTTTCAAAAAGACTCGTCCCATTAAATTTGCAAGTGCCCGTCTCATTTTGCAGACAATGTTTAAATATTGTAGCTGATTTAATTCAGACGCTGTGACCGTTTCCTCGCCCGCCGCAGTCTCTAGAGGGACGAGTGGAGGACGCAGGCGGTTGAGCGGTCGGCCTTTTCCTCTGTGAATCACACGTCTTCATCGCGTGTCTGTGTCGTCCTGACAGCTGCTGACACTGTGGACGACACAGAGACGAGCGACTCGTCTGCGACTCCTTCCGCAGCTGCAGCGTGCGACTTCTCTCGTTGTGAATAAAGAAATAAAAGGTTACACGTGTGCATTAGCCTTTGAACGACTCTTTTTTTCATGTAAAATATGCTTTTTAATGACGAAGAGGGGGATTTTTAAGTGTCTGTATTTGAGGCTTCGGGGGAATTTTAGAAACACAATGAATGAAATGTGAACACAAGTGAATGTTTCACCCACAACAACTGTGCAGCTAAAACATTGAGATGAATAAAGGATACAAACATTTAACGTCACATCACATATATCTCTGCAAAAGTCAAACTTGATCAAAAGTAATCTATGTGAACATGCTGAGAGAAATGTGTGCACTTGTTTCGCTGTGAATCAACACGAATATTGCAGATCGCACAAAGTGTTAACACATTCTTTAATGCACACAACATTAACACACACACACACACACACACAACACACACACGCTGAACTTCAAAGCTGTGTGGTCCTGGGTCTCCTGTGGTGAGAGTAAAGTCTTCACACACACACACACACAATACAACACAGTCTTTCTTCTCCTCGGACTTAACACCACACACCTGAGCAGCCTCACTAAACATGCCCTGTGTGTGTGTGTATGTGTGTGTGTGTGTGTGTGTGTGTGTGTGTGTGTGTGTGTGTGTGTGTGTGTGTGTGTGTGTGTGTGTGTGTGTGTGTGTGTGTGTGTGTGTGTGTGTGTGTGTGTGTGTGTGTCTGTGTGTGTGTCTTTGAAACCCAGCCTCTCTCCACTGCAGGTTTTCTCTCAGATTAAAGATTCATCTCGACTCAGAGAAACAAGCAATTGAATGATTTATTTTCACCTGTATTAGCAGAGGTCAGAGGTCATCACAGGTCAAGTAGGTTTATCTGAGTCCAAGAGGACGCGTCATCGATTTACCTGAAATAAAGCTTTTCTATAATAATGCAAATAATAATAATAAATCCGAGGCCTGAACCGAGGCCTGAATGAACAGCAAAGGTACAGAGCTCATTGGTCCACCAGCAAATCACACTCTCTCTAAATGTGCCTGATTCATTTCATCAAGATCCATGAATTATTGAAAATCGTAACATTTTTGGCCAGGTTTCGTAATAATCATCTGTTGATCTGTTTTGGTGTGGTGGTAAATTTGTATTTTTCTTTATTCATAAGGATCTTTTCTAGTCTTGATTACCACTCAAAGCTCTTTACAGTTTTGTTGTTCACACACATGTTCACACACATGTCCACACACATGTCACACACATGTTCACACACATGTCCACACACATGTTCACACGCCGCTTCTATGTGCAGCACTGTCTCTATCTGGCCCAGCCGTCAGGGGCCGTGTGGGGTTCAGTGTCTTGCCCAAGGACACTTCAGCATTAGAGGTCAACCATGACTGATCTGAGTTCAGGGGTGAATGCCCCTTGCAGAGGTGGAGGTATTTACAGACCTGACATCTATGAGTGATTTGGTGCAGCTTGATTTGAATTCATTGGACTGTTGCCTTGGCGGAGGAACAAGCTTTGGAACGTGCCGAATAATGACTTCCTCCTGGTGACGGATCAGAAAACACTGTTGTTTGGTTCTTGTGTCAAATCGTATTGTTTTCATTTGGAGAACTTGTTGATTTGGTTTGTTAAAAAGTTGGTGTCACCGCTGCTCTGTTGTTGTCGTCCGTCCCTCGGCTCAGTTCCCTGGTGTGAATGTCTCCAGATGTGTGAGGGGTCTGCTGTGGTTCCTCACTGAGGCCTGAGGCTGATATGACACCTCGTGTGGTAATGAGTGTTAAAAACATGAAAGCAGAGACGGTGGCCTCACAGACCACAGCCTCACACCGTCACACTGACCCTAATTAAACTCTATTAACCCCCCCGCCACCATCTCTCTCACCTCCATCCCCCCGCCGCCCCGTCCTCGCCGAAAACCCGCCTGCGGTGTTGCAGGGATGTGCCGCGAATAGCGATGGGCCGCCCGTCTGCCTCCCTGTCCCGGTTTAATTAACCGGTGTCCGATGTCGAGGTGACGAGAGGAGGAAGAGGAGAATCTTAAATTCTGAGTGAAAAGAGGAAAAAGAGGTAGATGAGGAGGAAGGAGGGGAAGAAGAGGTGAGAGAGGAAGCCGGGCGTGGATAGAGAGAGAGAGAGAGGGGCGAGCGGGGTCGTCCTCCCTGCTAATTTGCTGACATGGGGGCATCGGGGGGGCTGGCCTCCTAATAAGATTGTTTCTTGAAGGAGCAGAGCGAGCTGTGAAGGGAACAAAAGTAACTGTGCCCCACGAATCCTGTAGCCAATTAGTCCGTATCAATAATTAAAAAGCATTGTCTGTGCAGGGGCAGGGGCAGCAGATTGAGTTTCCCTCCACTCGACTAGATTGTTATGACAAGCAGTGCCTACATAATGATATTAGCCATTAATAATTCACCGGCGGGCCCGCGATGCTGCAGGTGACAGGAGGCCGGCAGCACGCTCAGGCAGCCATCAGTCAGCCAGCTCGCCAATTATCAGAGGTCAGGAATCAGAAATGGAAATTGAAAATTGCTCCGGATCGGCCAGGTGTGTGTTTTTGCGGCGTGCGGTGAATGTCAAGCGTCGGGAATATTCAGCGTGTGATTCCGAGGTGGAGAAGAACTCAGATCCTTCATTTAATTATCGCTCACGGAGCGTTTTATGATGCTCACGTGCGGCTGCTCATGCAAAGTGAGCGTGGGGCTTGTTGAGTTTCTGTCGAACGCTCAAATGTTAGACCGACTTCATGAAAAGTTCGTGCAGCGACAAAGCGAAACATCTGGACGAGCTGTGGAAGACGAACTCTCAGGGGTCGTTAAGCAATCAAATGATTTCATCTACTTACGTGTGTCGAGCAGATGTTGGAAACATCCAACCGACCATTATCACTACTTGATCCTATCAGTCTATGTAATGTTGGATTAATATTGTTTCTTCTTCAGTTATAATAAGAATAAGAATCATAACTTTGCTTTAAAACAAACAATATGAAACTCATAAACAGTCAGAATTACGACGAGTAATAAAGATACAGATAATAAAAGCAATAGACATCACAAGATAAAAGCTTCTTTGTGAAGATGTGTCTTAAGAAGTGAGATAATAATTAAGTTTTTACCTTTACTAGTTAACTTTAGATTAGTAGAATGAATCAAATTGATTCCTCACTTACTCTGAAAAATGCTGAATGTGAATCTGTGGGTGTTTAACCTCTCAGAATGTGGGTTGAGATGATTGACAGGGAGGTCGAGGCCTCGCTGGCTCCACAACAACTGCAACATCTGTGCTGAGGAGCACAACAAAGAGATGCTGAGTGTGTGTGTGTCTGTGTGTGTGTGTGTGTGTGTCTGTGTGTGTTTCAGGAGGTAGGGCGAGTGGTACTGAAGTGATGAAGGCAGAGTCCATGTGTGTCAAACCACCACACACACACACACACACACACACACACACACACACACACACACACACACACACACACACACACACACACACCACACACACACACACACACACACACACACACACACACACACACACACACACACACACACACGCACACACACACAGCATGCCCGTCTCCGTCTCGTGTCCCAGCAGGCTTTGCTCTGCCGACAGAGTGGACGCCGCCTGCTCATCAGGTCCGTCTGCTGGGCCCCATGGGCGAGCTGCACGCTCAGGCCCCCGTCACTGCAGCCGACACTCGGATGATGGGGTCCCTGAGGGGCCCCTGGTGAAGCTGCACATCTGGACCCTGCTGAGGTTGGCTTTTTTCTTCTATGGGCCATTTTTTGAATAAAAATGAAGCAGAAATATTGTGCAGTGTTTCTTCTCACATGTCTTTCTATCTCTCTTCTATCTGATGCCAACACAGAGATTCACACTCAGTGACAGAGAAGGACGGCTGAAAGGAAAGAAGGAGGAGGGAACAGAAGAGGAGATGAGAGAAGAGGAGAAGAGGAGGTGAAGGAGTGAAGGGAAACTAGAGGAAGAGGAGATGAGGAAAGAGGAGAGAACAGAAGAGGAGATGAGGAGGTGGAGGACAGCAGGAGTGAAGGGAAACTAGAGGAAGAGGAGGCGAGGAAAGAGGAGAGAACAGAAGAGGAGATGAGGAGGTGGAGGACAGCAGGAGTGAAGGGAAACTAGAGGAAGAGGAGACGAGGAAAGAGGAGAGAACAGAAGAGGAGATGAGAGAAGAGGAGGTGGAGGAGGTGGAGGAGGTGGAGGACAGCAGGAGTGAAGGGAAACTAGAGGAAGAGGAGACGAGGAGCTGCTGAGAGGCGATAAAAGCGGTCGTCAGTTTGGTTTCCCTCTGTCACTGTGGACTCTGAGCTGACAGGCTGCAGCCGCTGTCAACAGGAGGAGGAACTCACCGTCTGGAAGTTCTACATCTGTCAGCTGCAGGTTCTAAAGGGGAGTAACACTCGTGCTTTAATAAAATAAAAGTCCCCAACGTCAGTCGTTAATTTAGAGTTTTACATCTTGATTCAAGTACAGTGGATTATGAGCCAAGTGTCCAGGAGCCAAATACTTTTTCCAACTTCTACAGTCGCACAATAAACTGTTAGATTACACACAGGGTTACATACTGTATTTTATTAGGTTAAACATTAGAAAAACGTTCTTTCTTTACATTCTCGTGTTCTCTGAATCATCCACATCCAAATTCATATTTCATAAAAAGTAACACAGAACTTTTACTCGTTAAGAAACTGCATCGAGAAGTGACAGATGAATACAGCCATGTGGTTGCACTTCCTCTCTCACAGAATCCGTCTCATCGATGTTCAGGAAAACAAATTCATGATCGGACGTTTTTAAAAAACGATGATCTTGTACTTTGATCTGATGAATAATGAAAAATTATTCTGCGTCGTCGTCGTCGGGGGGGGGGGGGGATTTCCTCGACCTCCGTCTTCACCTTTGCTCCAGAACTCAAACTGAAACACTCCAACACACGTCGGGATGAAACGTCACGTTCAACAGTTCGACTACGACCAATGAGAACACGACAACACGCGGCGAGGCCATCGCTCTCATGAGACTTCGTCCCGGTGACGACGGAGTGGCCGCGACTGCCAACATCAAATACTCTGCGTTTCTCTTATTCACTTTAAAGTCTCCTCCAAGGCGCGAGCTAATCGGGAATGATCTCAGCATCTCCCCCTAAAAGCCGTCCAACACAACTTAGCATAACAGTTAATAATACATAGACCCATCAGAGGGGAAATTGTATTCTTTCTGCCGGCCGGAGGAATGAATAACTCCAACTGAAGTGTGACTCAGATCGTCTGATTGACATTTAACCCTGTCATCTTGAAGCGCTGAGGGGTAATCAATAAATTAGTGACACAGCATCAGATCTGTGTGTTTTAATTGCTGAGCTGTGCATTATTCATCCACCGGAGGCAGATGAGCAGCGAACGGACTCCGGGCGTTGATTACCGAGCTAAAGACTGATCACAGCGAATGGGAGATCGGCGTCTGTGAAGCGGCGCCGCCTGACGGGAGCGGCTCCGTCCTCACAGGCAGGAGGAAGTAATGTGGCGGGACTTTGACGTGAATCTGGCCGAGGACAACGGACCCGCTGCACTTTTTAAAACACTTCCTTAGTCTCTAAAGAATAATCGTGCATGAGTCCAACTGCCTGGTTGGAGCTTTGGAGCTCTTCAGAAAAGCTTCATACAAAGTTCAGAGAAGTCAAATCAGAGCAAATCTTCAAAGAGTCCAATGTTGTTTGACTTTTTCTTAATATTGCTGCTTTATAACTCACAGTGTGAACCGGAAACAGATGCAGGTGGTTTCACACTTGTTGCAAATACACGATGAGGGGAAAGGTGACAGTGGGTGTGTGAGTGGTGCACGTGCGTCGGCCATGTTGTCAGGTGAGAGCGTCCACGCTGCCCGTGTACCAGATGCAAATCATAGCAAAGTTTCAAGGTCAATCTGTCGAATATGTCCCAAACATAAACATCTGCAACACTTCCTGTTCCTCTTTCAAAGTAAAAGAACCCAAGTGTTTATGCCTGAATGCATTTTTGTTTTTGTTTTGACAAGGTTTTGATTGTAATTGCAGGATTGAAAGATGCACAGCTTCATACCTGAGTCCTGGAATTAAGTTGAGAACGTAGACTGACTTTTATTCAATGAAATAAAGTCGTCATGCCAGAAGCTTCACGCAGCAGATGCAGACACATCCATCAGGGCTCAGGTATTAGTGTGAGCAGCGTTGGTCATTCACTGCTTGTACTAAATATCTGATAATCTGATAAGAACCAATCAAGAAGCGACTGCATCATCGTTTCCATCCAGCTTTCACCGTCCACACTGGAACGCAGCCCCTCGTTCTCAAACTGAACATAGTTGAGAAGATGTAGAGTTTAAAGTTAAAGCTGAAAGAACAACATGTCCTCACACGAGCAGCGTCATCGTCTGTGCAGCTACAAAGAGAAAGTCATGATGCTAAAACTTGACATTTACCCAGTTTTGTTCTGTGGAGACTCTTCAGGCCGCCGCTGCCGTGACTCCTCCCACGGCGCCGCCCCGGCAAACGGTGCGACCGGGCTTCAACTTGTTTAAAGACTCTTCTGGGTATGAAGTATAAATAATGTAACTTGGAGAGAGAGAGAGAGAGACAGGTTATTTTTCACCATTCTCTCTCTCTCTCTCTCCGTTCTGCAAACTCACCGTACGACCGCGAGCATCTCGTCCCTGCATCCGCCGGACCGACCCTCTGGAAGCCCCGCCCCTCGCCGCTCCTCCTCCGCCGTCGTGCGTGCGTGCGTGGACAAGTTTATATATTTGTTTTTGGCCGTGATTTGCTGGCCCATTAAAAAAGAATAAGAGCTTATGACATATTCAAAGAGGGCATGTCTGGAGTATAAAGTCTAGGGAGGCTATGATTCATTAATGGAGCCATGAATAGATAACTGGCTGTTGTATGATATCATGCTCACTGTTGAATTCACGCTGCCATTCACATTATTTCCTGCTCAAAGAATCTGGATACCATTACAAACAGTATATGAAGGCATATATGAGGATTTTAAACAATTCATAAGCACACGTGTCTCATACGTGTTTCATACGTGAAGATTCGGTTTCACGTCAAATTTTTACTTTCAATTATTAAGATCTTGGTTCTAAAGGGTTTTTATGCTTTGTCATTCATTCACGTCATTCCTTTACTATTCATATCTACACATCAGCTTTTCATCAGCAGGTTCATGAGGAGCATTATTATTATCAGGCACATTTTAAAGCTCAGAATTACAAATAGGCTGAGTTGTATATTTTAACGATGAAGACGTGAGTTGTTGAGATTGAATTTACTCTTAAAATGTCTATTTTTAAAGTCATAAACAATTTGAATTTCAATCAAAAGGATGTTTTCTCATATTTTGTTCTTATTTAGTTAAAAACTACAATCACAGCCAAGTTGATTCAACCACACAAACAACTGGTTGAGGCTGTGATGTCGCAGCCACACTGCAGATTTGCGTCACCACAGGAAGTGAAGGTTGTATTTGCCCCCTCGCTCGCCCAGAGGGGCGTGAACGGGAGGTGAAGGTTCGCCACTGCTACATATGTGCATCTGAGGCCGGGCAAGTGTTGAAATAGGTTTATTGTGAAACTGCAGCAGGTCAGAGGACGTCAGCGGAGACACATACGCGTTCACACTGATAAAATAATGTGGCCACAGGCGTCACAGAACTGAATATGTTCTGACTGATCGGATCTCTGATGCATGCTGGGTACGGAGCTGTTCACATCTGATTGGATCCTTCAGGCCGGATGTTATTACGAGGTCTGAACGATCATCATCTTTAAAACTTCATATCAGTTTTCGATGTGACACTTTAGTGCTTTTGTGTTGAGACGAGTGAGAACATCAAACCGTTATCAGGATGAATTCATTGTTGTTTTTAATGTTGTGTGATGTTTCTAAGTTTCCTCAATTTCTTGGATTTATACATTTGTTGACTTTCGACACACAACTATCAAATTCAAATATATCAAGATTGTGTTTTTCAAAATCTGACACATTTACTTAAGATAAGCTAAACATAAAATACTGACTGTGTGTGTGTGTGTGTGTGTGTGTGTGTGGTGTGTGTGTGTGTGTGTGTGTGTGTGTGTGTGTTGCTCAATAAGTTTTCATTATTTCATTGCTTTGTCTGGAAACAACAGCCGCTGCTGCACACGCTGTTCCCTCCTCTGAAGTTGCGTAAGCTTTGTTATGCAATCAGAGGAGGGAGTCGACTTCAAGCTCATCCCAGCAGCACCGAGAGCCGCGATGCTCAAAGGGCGGGAGCGAGCACAAAGACTCCTCTCGACACGCGCAGCCCTTCATCTGCAGCTAATAACACGGATACCAGTGTTTTGCCGGTTGTTGTTGTTATTGCTTTGGTGTGAATCGCTCTGCGGCCGCTCGTCCCTGTTGTGCTTCAATAAGTTCACTGTTGCTCTTTGCTGTGCTCTTTTCTATTCTCTCCCCGCTCCGCCCTGTTCTGCTTCGGCCTCCACGCGCTCGGCAGCCGGGCCCGAGCGGCTCCCGACTCTGCAGCACCACTGTCTCACCTAATTGCCGTGGACTCTCTGCTCGCCGGTCTGCTTCTGTCTTGGAAAAAAGACGATGTTTGTAGCTGGCTGTTCAGCTTTTATCTATATTTTAAGCCACACACAAGGTGTAGAGTCGGCCTGGAGCTTGTTACAGGGGCCCGCGGCTGCATAATTCATGAGCAGGAGCCGCTCGCTGCAGCGGCTAAATAAAAGATCTGCCAGCGGTGGATGGCAGGACAGAGCTGCACACTGTACCTGCCACCTGTGTGTAAGTGCAGGTGTGTGTCTGTTTGGGGTGGGTCTGTGTTTTCCTGTGTGCGCATCACAACCCCTGAGGTGAGATCAATACAGGTGTGAACGACACACACACAGCAGTGCGCGACACACACACACACACACACACACACACACACACACACACACACACACACACACACACACACACACCACTCCTCAGTGATGGTGGGTGATCCTTCTATTAAAGCTGCTGTCGAACACAGAGGAGACTCTCAAGAGCAGCATGAGATGTCGTCATGTGAGGACTCGTCTCCTTCTTCTTCTTCTTCTTCTTCTTCTTCTTCTTCAGCCCCTCCACCTCCTCCTCTTCCTCTCATCACATCTTCACCTCAGAGGAAAAGGAGGTTTAAGCACTGACACAACTGTACAACACGACGGTGGAATGATGGTCGTGGAGCTCCGTGATGTGTGTGGAGTCATGAAGAAGCTCCGTCCCAAATCACTAGGTTGACTAATTTGTCAAAAGAATAGAGATGTAATTTTAACCAAACGCTTTTAAGCAGATCAAATAATCAGAAATTAAAGCTACATCCTACATTTACGGCGAAATTTTATAAATAATAACACAAATAAACTCACTTTATCCGACACAGCAGAAGCAGCAGGGATCCTGAATCTGACTCTCTGGTTTTTCTCAGTCTTGTTTTTTTTTTTGAAGTTTCAACCCGACTTTTTTCACTGTTTAAAAAGACTCAGGTTTCAATACATTTCGAAATAACTGGTAAAAATGTGAGTGTTTTGTTGCATTATTGAAGCAAAGTCTCCACCAGTTCAGGTAAATATCTGTTATTGATGTTTACAGTAGCTGAAATTCAGCAAATTCTGAGTGCAAGAGTGGAGAATGATTCAAAGGCTCGTGAGCTAAAGAACATATAACTGCATCGTCACGACTTCAAATTAGTGTCAGTAAAATAAGATTCACGAGAATTAGGTGCAAACATGTCGGTTGCTGCAAATCGTATCTGAACACTTCCCAGTGTCTGAGTGAAAGTAGTACTTTCACTCCAGCTGAGAGATAAGTGTTGGTGCTGCTGGAGATCAGGGCTGATTGTACGGGATTAAAAAGTAAAGTGTCGGGGGACGAGGCCGACTGTGAGCGGCAAGAGGCATGAAACCGCATTTGGAAGATGGCAGCTGTAAGTTGGATGGGGGGGGGGGGAGGGGAGACTACATGAACCCACAGAAGAGCGACTGTTTGTTTTATTCTCCTCGTCCTCCCTCCTGTTCCTCTCCTCCCTTTGACCTTCCACAACAGCACTCCTCGCCACAACACCTCCCTCGCTCTCCTCATGAGCTCTTTGGGAGCGATGCATGCGGGTTGCGGGGGGAAGGACCAGGAGGCGGTTTGGTGCCGGGGATGCTGGGTAAGGGCGAGGAGGGAGGCGAGATGGCACGTGGAGGCGCGTGGAGCAGGAGCGGCGTGGGAGAAGGCCCGATGCCTGGAACGCAGCCGGGGTGAGGGGGGGGGGGGGGGGGGTTGATCCCTCTAAAAGCCTCGGCTTTTTCAGCAGGCTCAAATTATTACCAGCGTGCAAGGAACAAGGGCTCCGCTCGGGGGTGAGCCACCCATGAGAGTGCCTAGCCTCGGGGCGATTTTCAGAAGAAAGTAACATGGGAGCGTAATGGGGGAGGGGGGGGGGAGGGGGGGGAGGGAGGGAGGGGGTGGAGGGGAGGGACGGAGCGGTGGGTCGGAGCTGATGTTGGGAAAAGTTAAGGGGGATTTTTACCCTCCTCTGTTTTCCCATCTTGCTGAACGCCCGGCTCCTCGGCCCTGCGCTCGTTATCTGAGGCCTTCCATGCTCTTCCATTACAACGCTACACCTCCGCTCAGGCATCTCTCTCTCTCTCTCTCTCTCTCTCTCTCTCTCTCTCTCTCTCTCTCTCCTCTCTCTCTCTCTCCTCTCTCTCTCTCTCTCCTCTCCTCTCTCTCTCTCTCTCTCTCTCTCTCTCTCTCCTCTCTCCCTCTCTCTCCTCTCTCTCTCTCTCTCTCTATCAATCCTCCCCTGCTCAGCTCTGTTTATTCGACCTCCTTCAGGCATCTTCTTCATTCCACTTACCCTCCTCCTCCTCTCTCCCTCTACCTCCATCTATTTATTCAGGATTGATTGAGCTCTACAGGCGAGTTCGCTGCTGTTGAGGTCTCTGTTTCTGTCTCGTTGCTTCTCTATCTGTTTCTCCATTCGGACACTGTGTTCTACCATTTCAGTAGATTTTCTTTATGGCATGTTCCAACTTCTCTTTTTCTGAATCTAATCTGCAGGCAATCGGACTCCGGAACACTGCATCAGTACCACTCCTACATTATCATGATAATCAGTTTGCAGGTTCAGCAGCCGACTCTCCTCTGGGAAGGTTTTTAGTAAAGATTCGATCAGATGAAGAACTTTATTGAACTTTATTGAGCTGACTCCACCTCAGATCTTACGATCCTGTGTTATGTACTTGTATCATCCGTTCAGTCCAGTCCTTTGTTTGCGTGCACGCTTTTTTAAAATCCCATGGTCCACACCCTGACTCTTCACTGGTGTGGGTGGGTGGTGTTTGGTCCTGAGAACCTGGTCCTGCTCTCACTTCATGGGCGTGGTTTCTCCCTGCAGGTCCCTGGCACACCTGCAGCTCATCTCCACCAATCAGCTGCTGCAGAATAAGAACCCGGTCACCGGTTGATCCCTCAGCGTGAGCCACCCGGGCGTGAGCCACCCGGGCTTCACCCACGGCCAAACACGACAACGACACCAGAGACAGAACTGTTATTTTCAGCTCTTATCAAAGTCTTGTGATTGGGTCCCAGTTTCTGCTCCAGCCCACAACAATTAGGTTTAGACCACAGAAGCACTTTGGTAAAGGTTGAGGAAAAGTAATGCAAGATTATATTATTACAGATAAAGTTATATATAGGTACTAATACTTTCTTCCACTTCTCTTCCCTCCTGCTCCTCTTCCCCTTCTTTTATACAAACCACAAACTCTTTTAAAACCTTTACATTTTTCAAAACCCCCATCCCACACAGCCCCAGCCCTGAAAACCGAGGCCCCTGAACCCAAAACCAATCCCTGGAGGAAGTGACAACCTCGCCCCATGAAAACGTCCTCTTTCCAAAGAGATCAAACTCAACCGAGGACAAGAACACACTCTCTGACGCACTTACTGCTCCTCACCCACAGCCTCGTTCTCCCTCTCTTAGCGATGTGAGGCCCATGGGCCACGGCGCGCGGTGACTGATATGCGTTCTGACACGTCAAGCGGGGAGGCGGCGCGGCGCTGCCCGTGGCAACCAGGAGAAACATGCTAATAGCGAGGTGCATTAGTGCACTCACAGGCGGCATCGCTAATCAGAGAGGACATTCGCCCCACTCTGACTCTGCGGCGCGGAGAGTGGCTCCTCCATCACTCTCACCGCTCCTCCGCCATCACCGGCAACACCGACCCCACCCTCACACCCGTGCTTGCCCCCCCCCCCCCCCCGTGAGGAGTCAGCTGGATGACTATTCATCTATAAGGAATGAAAGAAGGAGTCACAGATACCAACATCGTCTCATTAATGTAAAAAACTGTTGATGACAACCGGACCTGAAACACTCGGACACGTGAACGTTGTTTCAGGTGATTTGCAAACTAGACAATTGTTAATTCACACAGGTGTTCAGCTGCAACACGCACCTTCACCACTAGATGTCACTAAATTCTACACAGTGAACCTTTAAGTGGAAGGATGCAGTGTGGCTCAGGGATCAAGATCACAGAGATGTTCCAATGATTTTTTTTTATTCACTTTCTTTAACATTGTGAGAAAGGACTTTTATTTATATTTTCACCAGTGTCCCAGGAAATAATTCATAGGTCTTGAATAAACAAATCAGGCTTGTTTAGGTTGGTTTATTTCTAGGTGCAATTTCTTGGCTGCCCCCCCCCCCCCCCCCCCCGACAGATCACATGTACATGAATATAAAGCAGAACTTAAAATGTGTGGTCAGCACATTTTTTCCACATGAAAAAGGGTAAAAGGAAAATCGCTGCAAAAAAACGACATCTGATTAAATTAATTTCTGCGTTCAGTCTTTTATTTTAAAGACGGAAAGTAATACATTTACTTCTTTCTTCTTTTCAATCAGAATCTCTTCATGTCTTAATATTTTATCAAGTGGAAAGACACCACTCTGCCGAAATCATGGAGTGGACTCTTCTCTCTGCCCCTCGCTCCGTTCCATTAGGTGACCATCATGAATATGCTAACATGTATTAAGCTAATAAAAGCCATTAATATTAAATCTGCCTTTATATACATACCCTACATACTTAAAGTGGACATTCTGCCTGTCAGTGTGCAGCTGCTGGATTAGACATGATTTAAAATATTATTGTACAGAAATAAACCTGAACATTTATATTAGAGGAGTTCATTTACAGGAAATTGACGAACATCACCGCTCAACGAGATTGGTCTTTATTCAAAATGTTAAATTTTAATGAATCTAATTTATTTCCTCGGGTTCTATTCATGTCATCACATTTATGGGGGATGAATTTCAGTGTTTCCACTTATTCAAGGTAAATATCATCCTCGTGTTCGTGTGGAAATTTGGGGGACGATGTCATTAGCGATATTAGAGAGTAAAGAATATCCAGTTTATTGGCAAATATATAATAGATTTTGTGATTAAACCTAGTACGAATAAATGTAATTGAGGCTTGATATTTTACAGTTTAACCAAAAACTAAATAAATAACTATTAAACTTGTCAAAGAAACACACATACAACCAGATATATAGAAGTTGAATAAAGAAAACAAGAATATTTTGTTTTGTGAAATGTCTGCATTGTTTATTCTGTCAAATACAAGTTTTCATAAATCTGTGAAAGACTCATATCGGCAGATTTTTATCCACCAAACCGAAAAAACCTGTCGGGCTCTGTAGTCGTTATCCTTTAAAATCATCTGCACAGTGATAGTGAGTGTAAAACATTTCAGATACCTTCATCAGTAAAGTCTGGAAGTCACTCACACACACACACACACACACACACACACACACACACACACACACACACACACACACACACACACACACACACACACACACACACGTTCCCGTCCACGGCAGACTGACGGACAGCTGCACCACATGTGGAGCTGGATGAAAACTTTGTGATCACACTAATTCAAAAGCTCCTGGATCAGGCGAAGGATATTATTTTTTACCAAAGGCATGAGTCAAACTGACTCCTTCAGCTGTGTTACACACACACACACACACACACACACACACACACACACACACACACACACACGGTATGATGTTAAGGACGTAAATCAAAGACTTATAATTCTATTTGATTTTATCCCTCAACCATGGGGATATTATTAAAAGCTATCAAAGAGCCCCAATTGAAACCTTTTTGCTCCATGAGGAACGCGTACCCTCTTCCCCACCATCCGTTCACTTCTGCTTAGGGGAATTATATATTTTTTTAAAAGAAGAGAGAATTTCATTAAAAAGGGGAAGGGGTTGGGTGGGGGGGGAATATTATTAACAGCAAGCGAGGCTGATTAATGTTTAATGTGGAGCCGACAGTGGCCTCAACAGGTCTTGATCTCCGGTGGCCGACCAAACAAACGTGTCGAGCCGAGCGGAGCTCAGAAGGAGGAGGAAAGTTATCGACTGGTCGTCTGCAGCCTCCTGCTCCGGAATCAGAGCCTCGGCCTTTATTCGGAATCAATAGGCCTCCACGTCTTTTTGTCTGGGACGGACGTGATTGGCTGATGAGAGCGTTGGTCCGTCAGATGATTTACAGTCGGCGCGCTCATTAAGTTCAGCCTGATGTTAATGTTCTCATCAGAACTCCTCGATCCATTATTTATGGCCGAGAAGGAAAACAAAGACGTGAGCGAGTCGTTTCATGCTCCAGATCAATGGAGCCTGCTGTGACTCCGTCTACTTCCTGCACCTCCTCTTTCTGTTTCCCCTGCTTATTCTCTCGCTTTCCTCTTTTCTCTCCTTCCTCCTCCCTCCATATTGTCTTTATTCTCATCCTGCACCTCCTTCCTCACTTCCTTTACTCGCTTGGTCCACTCCATCGCTCTGTACATCTACTCTTCCTCCACCTCCACCCTTCTCCTCCTCTTCCCTCTTTACCTGCACCTTCTTTTGTCCACTCCATCTACCCTGTCTTCCTTTGCGAGATCTTCCTCCTCCTTCTCCTCCACAAGCCCTTATCGGCCCCCTCATCTTCTTCCTCAAACTTCCCTCGTTACTTGTCGGCTACATCCTTTTCTTTTCTGTGACTTCTTCCTCCCTCCTTCTTTCCTTTCCATTTCCTTCTGTCCATTCTACACCTTCTCATAGCTCCTTTGTCTTCCCTCCTCTTCTTCCACCTCTTCCTCCTGCGCCTCGTTCCCAACTCATCTACTTCCTCTTTTCCTCATCTTCCTTCCATCCCTCTCTCTTCATCCTCATCCTCATCCTCTGCCCTAACGCCTCCTCTAGCTTCACCCTTCTCTCTTCCTCTCTTCTCTTCCTCTTTCCCTTCTCTTGTTTTCTGCTTCTCCAACCTTTCACCTCCTCTGCACCTCCCCCATCTTCTACTGCTCCCTCACCTCCTTCTCTTCTTCCTCGTTCACACCATCAGTTTTTTTCCTGATCCTCTTCTTCTACATGTCGTCATCTCCTCCTGCCACCACCCTCTTCCTCCCTCCTCCCTCCTCTCCTCCATCTCACACTTTTCACCCTCGTGCTCCGTCATTTTCTCTTCCTCCCCCACCTTCTCTTCCTCTTCTCACTCAACCTCATCCCTCTCTTCTTCCTCATCCCTCCTTCCTCCACGTGCAGCCACTTGAGCGCTGAACCCCCGCACACGAACATGGAGAACGACCAGAATTTGAATTCATTGAGGGATTTATGGGCTGCAAGGCTTGTACGGTAATTCTGTTAACAAAAGGTATCCTTAGATGGAATTAAATATTTATCTGCTCTATGAATAACAATTGGCGAGGGAACGGCGAGGCAGTGTTTACTTTTTCGGGGTTGGTGGGGAGGAGGACGGATTCTGTTCTGCATCTCGCTTTGGTGAGCTGATCACTGGGAGGGGAGCGGGGGGGGGAGGATGGTGTGGTGGTGGTGGTGGGTGGGGGGGGGGGTATGACAGGACGACCCAGGGCTGCGGGCGGTCATTACGCACGGTGCGGAGCCGTGTTCCAGCTCTAATCCTCACCCGGACGTGAGCCGAGCTGCTCGGGACTCAGCAGGGACGCTGCTTGACGCCCGACCTGACATTCAGGTTCCCGCTGCTTGTTTGTGAAGCAGAAGCGGTGGGGGGGCTGACCTCACCCCACCCCCCCCCCCCCCTGTAATGGCGTCAGTTGGATCCACATGTAAAGTCGCATGAGGTGAGGTCACATGGAGAGAGGAGGCCTGCAGTTCATCCATGTTCATATACTAAGTCAATCAAGGTCGTCCTGATTGACATTGACTGAAAATCCCAATCATTCTCCTTTAACTAAACCTGGGGGGTGCACGGAGAGCGCGTACCTCCGCCAACACCAACGCACATCTCGCCATGTGGAAGAAAGTAAAAGAAATTCCTGGATCTGCCCGTTTCTCTGTACCTGCTCCAGATATGAAGGGTTCCTCCTTGTGTCACGCACCTCCTCTCCACAAAGGTTCGTGGAAATCGGTTCTGCAGTTTATACATAATCCTGCAAAATGCCGATGAAAACCGTAACCTCCAAATAAACCTGACAGCAGGAAAACACACGTCAATATCGATGTTTCAGTTAAATAGAAAAAGTGCTAAAACGTCAAGTCCACTTTGTTTTAAGCAAACAATCGCGACCTTCTGAATAAAAACAAACTTTAACATAATATTTTAAATGTGCAAGAGAATGGAAAATACGAGTCCCTATATCGCTCTGCAGTTCATGGGCGTGATCCGGTCCTTTCCGCTGAAAGATGGAGATCTGGTGAATATAGTGATTTGAAATAAAGGATTTTAATGGAAAATGAGATTTATTCTATGAGGCTTAACTCTGGGCCACTTCAGGAAAACATGCTTCAGCTTCCGTGTAACTTAAACCTGCAACCTGAGAACTTGGTCTTGTTTGATACGAGGATGTTTGTCCCTGGTAAAATTATGTCATGTGACTATGCGGCAGGCTTGTGTCACCGTGCAGGATTGAACTCCCTTGTCAGACCTTCAAGTCAGATGATAAAACTCATTGGTTGGTCGACCCGTTTTCCCGTGAACACCTGGAGAACGCCCACGCAGACCCAAGGAGAACATGCAAACATGGCTGATTCGTGATGATATCTGTGCCCATGACGTGTCCGCCTTCTTCTAAATAGAGAAATAATAATAAAACAATATTCTGTAAAACGTCTTGAAGTGATATACGATATGAGCCATGTTGGGTGACATAAGGGTTTTTAAACTGTTCAATTGAAATTCAGATCATTCAAATCACTTCAAACAGTTTGTGCATTGATGTTTCAGTCCAGGTCACATGACCAAAACAACAGTCCTTTGATGTCACATGACCAAAACAACAGTCCTTTGATGTCACATTTAGAACTCTTTATTGGCTTTAATATCAAAGCCAATGTAGTCACCTATAAAGGAGCAACATTTCTCAGCAGAATCAGACTCTACCACCATTAGTAGACGACAGCTGCCCGAGAATCTTCTCTCTGACAACGTCCCTTAAACCGCGACAGACGACCGTCAGTAGACCAGCGCTTCACGGACAAAACTACTTTTCAAGTACTTTTCTTACAATGGATCACCTGCGTTCATCCAACATGGACACGATCAACTGCTCTGGAGACACAGTAAGTTCTGTTCTAAGCAGGAGAGACTTCAGGTTAAACAGTTTTTAGTTTTAACACCTTCAAAACACAACTGTCTTTTCTTACTTTACTTTAGTTTTACATACTTTAAAAGCAGACGTGTGTAAATGACTAAAGTCCATTCAGCTCTGTCCTTTTGAATATATCTGAAGTTAGGATGGGACTGTGTATTTACCTGTTATATGTATATTTGTATCTTTCAGTCACCTGGAGAAATACGCTCTGATGAAAAAACTCAGTCCCTCCTGGCTGCTGAGAACGCTGCTCTAAAGGAGCAGGTGGCAAATTTAACAAGAATAAATAGTGACCTGAAGAAGCAGCTGGATGCTTTGAATGAAGCTCTGGCTGAAGGCAATGCTGCTCGGAAGGAGCCGGCTGCAGCAAACACTGCTGTGGCAACAGAGAACGCAGATCTGGACAAGAACATGGACTCTACTGCCTCAAGTCTGTATCAGGTCAGAGACGACTCGGTCAACATGGAGACGTCTGTGGACACAGGAAGAGCCAATGAGGACGAGTTTGAGAAGGAGCAAAACTTCATGCTGAGCGCTGAACTTCAGTTCCAGCAACTGGAGAACCAGAAAGTGGAAAACCACTATAGGGAAGTTTCAAGTGTCTGGGGACTTTGAGGAGGAGCTGAGGAACACCATCCTGGAACATAGGCCCACTTCTGGGAGAGAGAGGATCTCAAAAACGATAAGATGAAGATAAAGGAGGAGGTTGCTGAGCTTCAGGAAGTAAGACTCCGGCTCCTGCAGAAGATTGAGCTTCAGGTTCGTTACATCAGATCATTTTGGATTGAATTATATGGATTGTAGGTTTGTTTCATGTTCAGACTTGTTGACACTTGTGTTGTGTCTCTGTCTTATCAGGAAATCGCCTTGAAGGACCACGAGAAGGAGCTGGCTGCAGCAAACACTGCTGTGGCAACAGAGAACTCAGATCTGGAGAAGAACCTGGACTCTACTGCCTCCAGTCTGTATCAGGTCAGAGACGACTCGGTCAACATGGAGACGTCTGTGGACACAGGAAGAGCCAATGAGGAAATCGACAACGAGAAGGAGAGAGAGAAGAAGGAGAAGAAGGAGAATAAAGAACTGAAGAAGAGAGAGAAGAAGGAGAAGGAGGAGAAGGAG
Organism: Reinhardtius hippoglossoides; assembly: GCA_006182925.3. Lineage (NCBI taxonomy): Eukaryota > Metazoa > Chordata > Actinopteri > Pleuronectiformes > Pleuronectidae > Reinhardtius > Reinhardtius hippoglossoides. The sequence goes on from CM031684.1 coordinate 22,797,779, forward strand.
GAGAGAGAGAGGAGAGAGGAGAGAGAGAGAAGAAGGAGAATAAAGGAACGGAAGAGAGATAGAGAGAAGAGAGAGAGCAAGGAGGAGAGAGGAGAGAGAGAGAGGAGATAGTGAAGAAGGAGAAAGAGAACGAAGAAGGAGAGAAGAAGGAGATAAGAGAGAGAGAGAGAGAGAGGAGGAGAGGAGAGAGAGAGAAGAAGAGATAGCGAGAGAGAGAGAAGGAAAGAAGAGGAGGAGAGGAGATGTTCCCCTGTTTTCTATTTAAACGACGGAGGTCCTCCTAATTCCTCTCTCATCCCTCCTCTTCCTCAACCTCCTGATTCCCCCACTCCCTAACCCCTTAACCCCCCTCCCCTCCCCCTCCCCCTCCCACAATAAAAGTTATTACATGTGAACGCTGCATGTTGCGATGTTATGATGCTCAGTGTCACACGATGTTAAAGAGCGAACAAGTTCATGTAGTATCTCTGCATACAATGCACTTTCTACACAACACCACAAAACACTCAGAGTAGGAAACAATTGTGTAAAACGCACAAACGACGCTCAGATAGATCTCACAGATCCTCCGTCTCCTTCATTTCACACACGTACGATAAGACAGTAAATCCAAAGGCCTCATCTTCACCACAAAACACCAGCTGATCAAAAGAGGATCTACTTTTCACCGAGGAACATTTCCACACCTTGGACACACAAACCCATCTCCACACACCCGTCCCACCTACTTGGTGATTTGTTCCACTGTAAATTTCATCCTCATGAATAAAACCATGGCCGTGAGTTAACAGGGGGGCGGCCCTTCTCTGACCACATGCAGGGCTGACGGATTTCTTCCACCCCCTCCAGATATAGATCTTTTCTTTAATTACCAGAGGCCGGTGTGGCTCCCTGCTATATACTGAGTGGAGCTGGCAGAGGCTGGAAACACTGGTTAAGCAAATTGGTATTTAACTGGAAACTTGCTGGCCTCCGAGCCCTGCATTATTCATCACCTAGACAAGAAAGTAGCGCTTCATACATCCCTTCAGCAGCAGCAGCAGCAGCAGCAGCACCACCACCACCACCACGCAGCAGCACCAGCAGCAGCAGCCTCCAGAGCAGAGAGATTGAAGGCGGACAGATAGTGTATATAGGGCAGAGAAATAAAGCAACGCAGTCCATAAGGAGCGAATCCCCAAACACAAACTCCAACCAACCACACACACCCTCATATCCACACACACACACACACACACACACACACACACACACCAATTATTGGTTTGTGTGTCCGTGTGTTTCTGTCAGTTTGCTGCATTTGAAAGGGACTCTGGGAAGTTGAGTTTGCTTTTTAATCAAAGTGGCCCAGCAGCCTAATTCCACGTTTTTCATCCAACACTATTTTGCATTTTCTGTTTGTTTTTTTTTTCCTCCTCTCAGTGTATTGGTGTGTGTGTGTGTGTGTGTGTGTGTGTGTGTGTGTGTGTGTTGTGTGTGTGTGGTTGTGTGTGTGTGTGTGTGTGTGTATGTGGGTTGTGTACATTGGAGTGAGGGGTTACAAAACTGAGCGAGTTCTCTGAGCTGCTCGATTCACCAGGATGTTTGCATGTGAGATGATTTATGTTTTTGCACTTTGACATCAACATGCACTTCATGTGTTCATTCTGATGACCACGCGTGTTACTGCACCTGCAGCTGTCGATAATCATGGGAAATACATGGAGGCCTCGTTTTAATTTCTTGTGGAAATAATTCTGAATATGAACTCTTAATGAACGTGACATATTTATCCATCAGATGTGTTATAACAGCGCACAGGTGGATGGTCACTTTTATTTGGCGTCACATTTTCACCCTATCTGATATTTTCTAACAATTTCTAATAAATAAACCGTGTTTGAATTTGCTGCAGCACGCGGGTCCAGGTCCATGTTGCTGCCTGCGAGCTTCTCATCCAGCGGAACCCAGATGTGCGCGCTCCGCCGTCAGTAAATTTAATTTCATTAAAATTGTACTGTAACTAAACGCTGAAGTTTAGCCGGTGTCCGTCCGAGAACCGGGGCTTCGTGTTGTAGGCGCTGTGGTTTCGGGCATCCTGTCAGTCTGAGGCTGCATTATTGATGAGACATGATTAGAGGAGCCCGTAAACCAGCGCGTCTCTTTGAACACATTTCTCTGAATTAAGTGGAAATTCATATTTATATCCAGTTTCTTTCCAGTCACTTTTCAAAAGCAGCGCGGTGGATGCTTTTTTTTATCGGTTGTGCTGGATGAGGTCTGGAGGCCTGGAGGACTGGAGGTCTGGAGGTCTGGAGGCTGGAGGTCTGGAGGTCTGGAGGCCTGGAGGTCTGGAGGTCTGGAGGACTGGAGGCTGGAGGCTGGAGGTCTGGAGGTCTGGAGGTCTGGAGGCCGAGGCTGGAGGCTGGAGGTCTGGAGGTCTGGAGGCTGGAGGTCTGGAGGTCTGGAGGTCTGGAGGCCTGGAGGTCTGGAGGCCTGGAGGTCTGGAGGTCTGGAGGCCTGGAGGTCTGGAGGCTGAGGTCTGGAGGTCTGGAGGTCTGGAGGCCTGGAGGTCTGGAGGCTGGAGGTCTGGGGCCTGGAGGCCTGGAGGTCTGGAGGCCTGGAGGTCTGGAGGCCTGGAGGTCTGGAGGTCTGGAGGTCTGCAGGGAGATGTGCCCACACAGAGAAAAGGCACATGTTACTCATCATGTTGAATTCTGCAGGTGGATAAGAACCAACAGGCCTGATTGAGATGTTCTCCTGCAGATCTTTGCTGCTCGGGGAACCTGCAGACACGTGGAGGCTGAACCCGGGAGTCGTCTCCGGCCTCCGTCGCGTCATCTCCGCCTCTGGATGCAGATGTTTCCGGTGAAACGGGACTTGATGTGTGTGCCCCGCGGGCTCCGTGATTAACTTCCACCGCTGATGTTGTGTATCGATGCGGTGATGATGAGCTTCCAGCGGCGGCCATCACCCGAGCTGCTGTATGAATAATTCCGATGCGTGTACGTGCGTGGTGCGTGTGTGTGTGTGTGTGTGTGTGTGTGGTGTGTGTGTGTGTGTGTGTGTGTGTGTGTGTGTGTGTGCAAGTGTGTGTGTGTGTGTGTGCAAGTGTGTGTGTGGGTCAGAGGGAGAAATAGAGCAAACATTTTGCTGACCAGCAACAAGCTGCTGGAGTGGATTTAATTATAATACATGTTCGTTTAATAATCATCATCATAATCATAACCATTAAATTATATTAATAAAAGACAAATAGACATTTTATTTGTTGTATTTTACTGTTTTTTTGAAATAAACAATTTTATTCCTCATATCTTTAATGGAATTATGTTTTATTTTGTATGTTTAGAATAAAATTATGTATTTATCTCAGCAGATCATATTTATAATTCAATAAAAAAGAGGCTAAAGGATAAAAATGCTCATTACAAAGTCTAAAAATAATGAAGTATTAATTTATCACCCAGCAGGCCTCACATGAAGCCTGTTGTTCTTTTCACGCTCGTGCATGCCTGCGCGTGCGTTTATATCCGTGCACTGTATTTATAATAGACACTACGTGTTGCGCACGTGCATTCGTTTGCACACGTGAAGCCAGTGACAGGCTTTTCTTTATTATTGTCATTATTTTACCAGAGTCATGACTCATGTTCACTTTACACAACCGTGTGTGTGAGTGTGTGTGTGTGTGTGTGTGTGTGCGGTGTGCGTGCGTGCGTGTGTGTGTGTAAACGCAGGATGAATATTTAAATGGCGACTCTGTGCTACATTATTGATACGAATTGAAATCGCATATTTAACGTGAAGCTTGACTCAAAACGAGACAGAGGCCGGAAATAATACGAGTTAAAGTTTTATTCTATAATTGAATATCAGACTCGTGGTTCACACACAGACTGTCAGTGTTCATTTGTTCATCATAACAATAATAATCGTTATTATTTAACCTGTGATAATTCCATCGTGTGGTTGGAGAGAAGAGGCCTCGGTTCTTTCTTACCTGACATTTTAATACATCAAATAAAAAAAAAAAACGAAACGAAAAAACGCTGAATTCCATTTAGTTGCTTCACTTCCCAAAACGGAGCCGCCATCTTTTTATTCTACCACAAATAACAATTTTGCTTCTATGACCAAAATATCAGCTGTGAGAAAAACAAAAATAAACCTGTCACCAATTCTTATTTCCTCTTCTTCAGCAGGGAATACAATAAAAAAGGGTTTTTCCCATGATGTGGGATTCCTGTTGTGTAAATATTGATATCTCTGCTACGATATTGTTTTGGTTTCCATAATTCATGCCATTGCATTTTTCATTGCGTCTGGAATTTATTCAGTGGATCCTGCAACAGTTTGGTTTATACACATAAATGTACCTGTAATAATAGTAATAATAACGCCAATAATAGTCATTATAATAATAATAAATATAAATTCCACTCATTTCTCGTTACAACCTGACTTCTTCGTTCTCCTCCTGCAGTGCGAAGTGGAGCTGATGGACCGGGGGATCGTCCTCGTGCTCCCCGCCCATTAGGCCTCATAACCGGGCTGTTTGATCAGCGCCTCGCCCGCCCCGGTGCTCATTAGGCCTGATTAGTTATACAATGTTCCTAATTACGACCGCCATGTTTTAATTACCGCCTCATATGCATAATGTCGTCACGCACGCGCGCACACACACACATGCACACACACACACACACACACCTCCCCCATCACCAGTCTCCGATCCAAACCTTTACTCAGAAGGAGAATTCATTTTTACGGTTAATAATTTCCTGGTTTTCTGGTGGATTGAAATGCTCCAGTCACGCTGCTTCACGTCAGTGGTGACCTTTGACCTCCCAGAGTGGAGGTGCACACCTTCAGAAGGAAGAGTGTGAGGCTAGTATCCTTGTGTGTGTGTGTGTGTGTGTGTTGTGTGTGTTAGTCTCCCCAAAACGTGGAGACCCTTTCAGAGGATGAAGAGGACGGTTTATCTACGAACGTCGCTGATAAATATTGCATCGACAGAATTGAACACTTCCACAGTGTGTCAGCAGCATCCAGTGTGTGTGTGTGTGTGTGTGTGTGTGTGTGTGGTGTGTGTGCGTGTAGCATGAACCTGGTTTTCATCTCCATAGCGGAACGCTAACGGGGGTCGATCCCCCCCAAAGATACAATAAAAAAAATAACTGGACAAAAACTCCCCCACACACAAATTAGACTCACTGCCTCCTAATACACACAACCCCCCCCTCACACCTACTGTTTTCCTTAATCCCCAAAACACACACACACACACACACACACACACACACACACACACACACACACACACACACACACACACCACACCCACCCCTCAGTCTGGTCCCGTTCCAGCCATCCTGTCAATACCCAACCGGCTGCCCCCTGCACCACTGCAACATGGCTGTGTGTGTGTGTGTGTGTGTGATATGTGGTGGTGAGGGGGGGGGGGGCTATGTTTGCATTAGTGTGTTTGAGAGAGAGAGAGGAGAGAGAGGAGAGAGAGAGAGAGAGAGAGGGGAGAGAGAGAGAGAGAGAGAGAGAGAGAAGAGAGAGAGAGAGGGAAAGCCATAGTAATGTAACACAGGGCTGATTCTCCAAGGCCCCAGTGCTGCACTCAAGACTCGGAGCTTCATTAAAATTTCATCTCCGCAGCGCTCGGCCAAGGTCTATTTATGAAAATGCGCTTCCTTGCTTCATGGAAAACACAAGCTGGAGAGCAGCGGATGGAGTAATCTGAAAGAGAGTGGAATTAACAGCATCCACCGCTGATTCGTATAGATTGGGCTCCCTCCCGGGCGGCTCGTGTGCTATCACAAGGCAATGCCAGGTCTACCGTGTGCCGGCGAGGGACCGAAAAGAGCCGTACAGACCACTTTCCAGTTGACTTGATGTCGGTGTCTTCCCCTGGTGCTGCAGGAGTCTGAGTTGCATGTTTTCAAACCAGAATGGTCGGTGCACCAGGGAAGCAGCGTTGCATTGAAGCCCGTTTGAAGGCTGGTGTTACTCTATTTCTGTATCAGCGGCTGCAAGGGTGGGTTTTTACCCAACAGAGGAGAGATGAAGCAGATTCAACCTGTGCAAATCTAAATCTGCTGTTTCTCCTCGTTCGCTCAGCAGCGGTGAAATGTGAAGAAATAATCCTGAACAGCAGCAGGGGAACGTTTCATGGAGAGAAACCGGGAATCACCGGTGATTCTTCTCCATTCCTCTTCCCATTGTACACAAATGAAGCTAAAATGTCTCGAGCGCCGTCGTCTTGATTCTGTGGCGAGGGCCTGCGTCAGACTCAGCTGTCAATCAGGACGTCTCAGCCCATTTCTATATATTCAATTAATAATAATAAACTTTATCTGTAAAGCACCTTTCATACAAGAAATGCAGCTCAAAGTGCTTCACACACAATATAGATAAAAATAGAAACATACCATAGTTTGGCCCCATGTCCCATCTGCTAACATGGAGGAGGCTGCTGTACTGCAGCCGGCCTCTAGAGGGGGATCAAGGTGTTTTGGCATGTCGTCCATCTTGTTATCCAGTCTATGAAATTAGCAGAATATAAACGTCTCTGTGTATCTTTCAGTAACTTTATCTGGTTAACTTTTCACTGTATGTGTGTTAACCACTGTCCACCACTGTAAATATTGTAAGTTATAATCCTTCCTACATGTAGCTTATCGATGTTCAGTCTCTGTGTGTGAGAGATGTGATTGGTTGGAAAACAGAAGCGTAACAAATGAATCACAGCAGTGAGACAGTGTGCAGTTATTTCTATAACGTTCCCCATCTCCTGACAACAATACGTCTTTCAACAATAATTTGATCTTTAAGTCGTTTTGCCAGAACCTGATAAAACGTACTAGACACCTGAGTGACTCTCGTCCACTCGGTGACTTAATCTTCCCTGAACACAATAACCTTGTGTTTTTAACGTCCGGGTTTGGTCCTGAACGAAGGACGTTGTCCATCACGTCACTTCCTCTTTTGAAGAAGAGCAAACAACCGACACAGTGTGTGCGTCTGCTCTGCTTCAGTCGGATCTCAGCTCGTTTGGCTCCCGCTCAGAGAGGAAACACACAGGAAAACGAGGCCTCCCATTTCTTAATTATTTAAATCAAACAATTAACCAGGGCTGTCGTGGGAGAAGCTCTTTTATCTGCTCATGCACAACAACAACAAGAGCCGTGCAGGGGGGGGGAGTCGGGAGGAGAACACCCGACCAATCGAGTTATCCTCACTTATTAAACCAGATGTGTCAAACTGTGCAGGTGCTGCGTCGCGTTGCCTCGCAGGAGGTTACAGGTTTCGAATCCCGGCTCTGTGGTGGATTTGCATGATCTCGTTCTTCTTCTTCTTCTCACGCATCGACACGCAGACCGGGTTTAGGTTCGATGGAGACTCTAATTCGTCGGTAGGTGTCGGCCATGGCGACCTGTCCAGGGTTCACCCCCCCCCCCCCCCCCGATCTGGGATCAGCTCCAGTGTTTTTTCACTCTGTGTAGAATCTGCATTCCGTCACTTTGTCAGAGGAAAACTTGATACACGGTTCACATTGATTACACGGTCAATTATATATAATTTATAGGCTTCAACTGGAGAGCAGCTCAATGATTAAACTTTGATGAAGCCATGTACTACACTCTTTGTTATAGACCAACATGTCAGCCACTGTCTGCTGGGCACAAAAAAATCATATCTGTAAATATTGACGAATGCTCATTTCTGTTTTCCTTCCCTCGACTTAAAATATATAGAATGATAAAGTGAAACGCGTTAAACACGAGGCAAGACTTTAATTATCGGTTCAATATGTGTTACACGTGATATTTAAAAACACTTTTGACAAAACATATCAGCAGAACTTGTATGTAAAAATATTTTAATCTCATTTAATCGATGTATCTTCAATATTATCGACTTCTTTAATTATGTAGATTAGTTTGATCTAATCTTGTCTAGTTTGTCTTTATTGAAAGATGTAGTGAGGGAGTTAGATTTTTTTAAAATAATGTATATATATATGAGTATATTTGATGTAATGAAAAACATTTACTATAGGTTCTGTATATTAAACATCAACATTATTTAATCAGGCTTCAAAATTATAAAATGATTAATAAGAGGATTAATTTGCTCTAAATCTAAAAGTCACCAAAGACAAACGTGGACCTTTCCTGTTATTCCTCATCCTCTCATCTGCAAACATCATTATGAAAATGTGAGAAGCTCATTTGTTCCTTCTGCCCTGGACCTCGTGGATCCTCCACCGAGGCCCCCCCGCGGCCCCCGGGCCCCCGGCTGGGACCCGCTGCTCCAAAGGGCCTTCATCGTGTTCCTCCGAGGGGATCAGGGCCCGAGCTGCTGTTGTACGACAGAGAGAAGCAGCTTCTTAACAAACACAGGCGGAAATCAATAGTATCATAACGGCTGATATTTATTATTCATTAATAACGAGTTCATGGGCCCGAACCACCTGATGAGCTGAACAATACTAGTAAATATATGGATGTTTGTGAAGTACACACAGAAAGAGGGAGAGGTTCCCATGGCTGTAAATGGTTTCATTTTAAGACTAAATTTGGGGTTTAAATTTAAATTCAGATTTCAGATTGATTAACACGCTGCATACTCATTATTCACATTAATCGATTTGTGTTTTACTAATATCAGAGTTTCTCTTTTTGTCTCTGCCTCTCAGGACACTGTAGAAAAGTGTGTGCTCTTATTGTGAAGGTACATTTTGTACATTCGTGGTTGAGTTTATAATTTTTCCCCTAAAACTTACACCATGTGGATTTGTTTCAATATTTTATTCAGCCTTGATTTGTCATGTTAAGCTTCTTGAGTAACTTGGAAATACTTCTATGAGCAATTTTTTATATTATTTAATTTGTACCCTCAGAATAAAGGTGGAAATATATATTTTGGACAGAAGTTTCCACTGAGCTGAACGTTGACTGGTCACTAATCAATGAATGAGACACTCATGTTGTCATGTGTAACTTGGATTAACTGTTTTAGGGAAAAACTAACTTTTGGATTCAAGTTCGATTCATATTGTTTTCGCAAAGGTTTTCTGTTTATTAATGTACATTTAAAAAGTATGTTAACCTCAACAATCCACAGTTGAAAGAGGATTTGCAGTTCACCTTTTAAATATACTGTATATTAATGGCTGTAGCTGAGGAAGATGAGGCCCCAGTGATTTGACTTTACTCACTTTAAGTTCAGTAAATGGACAAACGCTGGTTCCAGAGTAATTAAAGACTATTAAGTTTAATTTTGACCGGGACTTGTTTTCAACCCCAGATTCTTATTCCTGTCAGCGAGTCAAATGCTTTAAATATCACTGAGATGCTCGTTTTGAAGAACCTGAATTCACAGAGATGGATAATAACCAGCAACTGAGGAATAATTCATGTTCAAATTTTTGTCCGGGTGTTGCGTGGAGCATCAGGGGACCCACAAGCGGAGGATTTCTAAAAGTCTTAGCTGCGGCCCTGTTCTGTCTTTTCCCTCAGGTTTTTAAACTTGTTTCAGCTGCTTGAGCCGGAACCTTCAGGGACACAGGGTGCTGATGTAACCAGAGTCCAACAGAGTTCACTTCCCATCTTCATTTCTCTGTATTGCTAATTAACTCAAGTTTCTTTTTTCCACTTTCAAGTTTGTCTAACTTTTGAAAACAGGCTGTTGCAGAGGTCTTCCTCTGATGTTTGTTGGAAGCTGCGAAGGCGTCGGACACGAGGCCTCGGCCCCCGTGTGTCCCTTCATGTGTCCGGGCTTCAGACACCGGGCAGCGTTGATCAATATTAGAGTCACTCAAGTATCAAGTCCTATTCATCAGGGCTGGGAAGCAGCTTTCAGGCGGAGCTCCTTCACCTCCAGGCTTCTCCTGTTTCAGAGCAGCAGCTGCTCCCCCCCCCCCCTCCCTCCTCAACCCCTGCTCACCCCCTCCCACTGAATCCAAGACCCACTCACAGCTCACATTGCACTTGTCCATTAAAATCCATCTCCTTTGAATCTACAGAGCATTAACACCTCTGCTGCACGGTGCAGATGCAAAGCTGGGAGGTTCATTCAAATGCTGATTTCACACTGTGCGATGTTAAAGTTTCCGTCTCCTGAGTGAGACTGGGAACCCGGTTCCTGTTTGCAAAGAGAGTCCTGCAGAGGGTGAAGTAAAACGTGCACGGTTTATTTCAGCTGCTGTCGCTTACACAGACACATTTAAAGCACACTTTCACAAATGAAATAGGTTTCTCCTTTTTTTTTTTTTCTTCTTCTTTTTTATCTTCTTCTCCAAAATAAATTAGGCAATAAATAAATAAGGGCATCGTAAAAAGAAAAAAATACTAAAACATAACCAAAAAAAAAACTTAACTTAAATTCTCAGAAGTGGTGAAAAAATATGTATAAATAAGGCCGACTATTTCCCTTCATCGGAATATCTACAAAGTGCACTCCACAAAGGTGTCAGTGATGATTATAATAATTCACATTATTATAATAATGATAATAAAATGCAACAACTGGTTTTCATGAGGACACAAAAAAGGGGGGGAGATCAACAACCTAATAATAATAATAATAATAATAATAATAATAATAATAATTTGATTGTCAGAGCATCATTGCAGTGAACATACAACAGGTTTACACATCAGTGAGTCTTCTATCGGCCTAATTCACCAATAAACCGGTGGGAGAGCAAAGAAACAATAAATAAAACAAATCAAGAAATAAATAAAAAAGATGCTACTGGTCTTTTACAGCGTGTGTGTGCGTGTGTGTGGGGGGGGGGGGGGGGGGGGGGAGAGAGTGTGTGTGTGTTTTAAAATCACCATGAACGTGCCAACACTTGCGTAATGAGGTAGACACACAGCTACACCGTGTGAATGTGTGTGTTCGTGCGTGTGTTTGTGTTTTTCTTCTTATTGCAATGCATTCACCTCGGAGGAGATTCGAACCCCCCCACACCTCCCTCCTCCCCCACACCTCCCTCCTCACCCCCCCTCCCCCTCTGACGAGTAAACCATGCAACGGATCACGGTTAATTGTTGTGCCTCATGTCATTCAACCACACAACTTTCTGTTTTTTGTGTGTTAGATGTGTTGTGGGTCCGTCGGTTCCGTCGGTTCCCACGGAACCAACGAGCACCCGGGAGAAAAGACAGCGAAAACATTTTTTCCAATACATCTCAATGAGCTTTTTCCACACACGAGGTGCCCACGTATTCACAGATATGTACAATGATAAATATAAAAAAAGCTAAAGAGGATAATCACAGTTATCCCTCGATTCCCCCTTCGTTATTATTCTTCATTTATTTGTACAATAATTGCCATATGAATGAGCGGGACGGAGCACCATTGTCCCTCCAGATGTTGAGTCCGTGTCCCGCTGCTCCGTCTCCCCTGTCAGATTTATCATTTTTCCAAAAAAAAACACAAAAAAAAACAGGTACACCGTTGAATCCAGTGGTTTGTGTTGCAGCTGCACGACGGAGACCAGTTCCTGCACGTGCTGATGTGGAGGCTGGTGGTCCGGTGTCCCACATCCAGATGTTTCTAACACCTCGGACACACGAGGAGAAACGCCGCGGCCTGAACAAGTCGAATACTTTCGGTGAAATCGTTTCCACAACTGGAAGAAGAAGAAGAAGATCAGGCACTGGTGCGAACACCCGGCGGTGGAAGCTGCTCCTTGACGAAGTGGACAACACTGATCGGGCTCAACGAGACACTCGGTCCAGGGCGGGTCAGGAGATAGGATTTTTTAAATCTTTAATACAATAATAGTTAATTAATGAGGTGATGCAGCATCTCACGTGTTGGATGCGTTTTCATTTCAGGGGCAAATTGAGAGACTAAGGGACAAATAATAAATTAAACTGGATTAAATGACTTGTTCGTATTATTTTTAAGTGCGCGCCCACGGGCCCCTCTGGGATTCGAACAGGTGAGGCCCCTGCTGAAAAGGCACAACGGTGTACCTTGTTTTTTTTCTGACAGCAGCAGCAGCTTGTCTCTGGTTTGTCTTTGTGTGAACTGGGGCAGAGACCCGCTGGTTCCCCCCCCCACCCCACCCCACCCCACTCTCAATCTTAGTGCGTCGCAGAAAACTTCATTCGTTTCTGCTTTTGCCTCTGATTGCAAAACCAAACCCGGACCACGTTCTTTTTCAGGTCCAATTTCTCGGCGATGGCGGCGATCTTCTCCGACGAGGGCCTCGGCTGCACCGCGAAGTAAGCCTCCAGGGAGCGCTTCTCCGGGGCCGCGATGGACGTGCGTTTCCGCTTCTTGTCGCCCCCGTTGAAGATCTCGGGCTTGGACATCTTCTCCCTCTGCGCCCGCTCCGCCTCCTCCAGCCAGGCCTCCAGGATGGCTTCAGCGCCACCATGTTGTTGTGCGACAGAGTCAGGGACTCGAACCTGCAGATGGTGCTCTGGCTCAGACAGCCCACCCCGGGGATCTTAAGGTTGGCCAGGGCCGAGCCCACGTCCGCCTGGGTCACTCCGAGTTTGATCCGCCTTTGTTTGAACCTCTCGGCGAACGACTCCAGCTCCCGGGGATCGGGCTCCACGTCCCCGACGGAGCCCCCCAGGGAGCCGTGGGAGCCCAGCCCGTGCGGGTGCATGTTCATGGACTGTTGGTGGTGATGGTGCTGCATGTGGTTGATGGCCGACATGTGGGCAGCGTGGCTGTGCGAGGCCGAGGAGCAGACGTCCGAGCCGGGCATGCCTCCCAGGGAGATGCCCGGTGTGAGGTGGTCCAGCAGGTCGCCATCCAGACCCTGCGACGACTGGTGGTGGTGCACCGGGTGGTGGTGGGAGGTGAGCACGGACGGGTGGTGCAGGTGCCCGTTGGAGGAGGTCGGGGTGCAGGTCATACTGGTCATGGTGGTCATGGTGTGGTAGGTCGCGTCGGGTTTGAACGGGTGACTCTTCTGGGCCACGATGTCCACAGCGGCCAGAGCCTCGGCTCTCTGCAGCAACGTCTCATCGAAGCCGGCGAAGATGTTGCCCTGAAGCTGCGGGAGGAGAAGAGTCAGAGTCAGAGAGGAATATATAATATATCATATATCATATATAATATATAATCACCGATTTAAACTAATCTCCATCATGAAAACTCTTTCTTTTACGCACGGATCATTCTCAAGTTCGATTCATTTTCATTTCCCTGCAGACATTTGTGTTGGCAATACATTTTTTACTAATATTAGTTTCCTTCTGTTTATAAATGAAACTGAAATAATCATTATTTTGTGTATGAAGAATAAAAAGAAGTTTAATTATTAGTAAATTGTATAATTGTGCACGATCTTTTTTATTTGTGAGACGCATTGAAACTAAAACTTTTAAAACTGGGAAATAAAGCAGATAAACTGCGTTGGGATGTTTTCAATGTGTAACTACTGTAGATTTTTTTATAACCTAAATGTCATAATTGCAATTTTTATTTCACGCAAAATGTTTAAAATAAACCAAACGTTGAATCTCCCACATTTAACCCCAATTCAATCCGATGCAACTTGATCACTGGACGCGTCCGACGCCTCGAGTGTGTCCGCGTGTATGGATATTCATTTAAAATTAATATTTACGATCTCCTGAATAATTTCTGCGGACAATGAAATGAGACGGGTGTGAGTTAGAATATGAATGGGACAATATGAGATAACACGCGTTTAGAGAATCCACGCAGCTTCTCGTCCTCCTTCATCTTTTCAAACAGCTTCTCTCGCATCTGGGCTGAAGAACAGGATTTTGGCTCCTCGGCGATAAGGACGCGTTCTGTGCGTCTTTACGCGCAGAGTTTGATCTCGAAGTCTCACTCTCTGTTTTCTGATCCATCCTGTTTTACCTCGAGGGTTTTTTACACGGTTTGGTCTTCATTTAAATCAGCCCACGTACACGCACAATATTTGTATTTTCGTTGCAACGTCCAAACTCTTCCTGGTGATCCAATTATATGTTTTTCCTTAAGTGGCACAACACATATTTTTTTAATTATTTTTAAGAGATTATTAAACAGAGGTTTGGTTTCATTCTACGAATCAATTTAGAATAAATATATACGAATCAAAATTCGTTACGGCACAATTCGAAGTCAGTGATTCCTGCAGGGCGCGTCTGTGCGTAATAATTAAAACCTCCTATCTGACATTTAACGAGCTGTGAAAGATGACATTTAAAAGTGCTTTTTTTACAACTTATTCTGTAACTTTTCCACTCTGTATTTTTACATGAAGTTCCTGAGTGAACATGAGGAGTCAGAGACGCAGTGGACATGTGTGTGTTGGACTCACCGACTGTGTGGGCAGGCAGGCCCTGCGGATGGCCTCCGAGCTGGAGTGCAGAGGAGCGTATTTGGGTTCGTGCAGCATCGGGTGCATACTGAAAGGCTGTTTGCTGTTCATCGACATCATGATTGCAGAATTGAGGGAAGGTTCGTTTGTCCGTCGTCCTGGTTCGATTCCGCGCCGGTTGGGTTCTACAGTTAGAAACGCCTCGGGAGGAGATAAAACCAGACGCAGACGGGTCGGATCGAAACGAAAAGTCGTTCGCGAATCAGGACGCAACCAGGTTCAGGTTTAAAAAAACAGAGAAAAAGGAGGAGAGGTAACTCCTGGGCTCCCGTAGATCTCCTGTCTCCTTCTCCCTCGGACAAATGACTTCTATCATAAAGATGCTCTCCGCCTCCAGCGCCTATATTGGACCAGTGCCGCGCAGGCTCCTCCTCATTGGTCCATCCTCACTCCCTCCGTGGCGACTCCTGCACCAATCACGCCAGGGCCAGACGGGTGTAGACACGCCCCCTCCCTCTAAGCGTGCGTGGCTCTGCGTGGCGGAGGCAACGAGGAAGAGAGGGATGCACTGTTAAAAACTGAGCGTGCACGTTTGAGAGAAACCAACAGTGCGTGAAGAAAGTGGCTCGAGAGTCAGTGAACCTGAGACATGAAGACTTAAGGAATTAATAATGTCAGTAAAACCTGCAGGAACAAGGTTCTGCATTAAAAGTGTGCATGTTTAATTCTCCTGTTTAATTATGCTAATTGTTTTTATTTCTCCCAAAATATTTAATAATCATTGAATAATTAGATTATTTTCTAGCATGTAAATAATCAGATGTAAATGTCGACACCAGTTTCGGAGGGGCATGATCGACTCGGGCCTTTAAACACCTGAGAGCAGATGAGTTATTGGAAACGATGTTTAAACCGGACATTGGGTGATTTAGTTTGTGTCGCTGAGCCTCAGACCGGATGTGAACCAGCAGCACAGGTTGTTGTTTTTAGAGTGTTGCAGTGATGACGCTTCCAAATGCAACAGCTCGGCTCAGGCAGGTTATCACAGCGAGTCTCCTCCAGGTCTGTTGTTGTTCAGCTCGATGCTCACACTGTGACATGTTGTGTGTTTTTTATATCTGACATATTCCAGGATGGTTACAAACAGCAGCTGTGATTGGACAAAGACACGGAAGTAATCAATTGATTGGCTGATTTCAACTTTAATTGATTAATTGGTTCCCTTCCTCCTCTGCGATGAGGAGCAGCTCCCTCTGCTCTGCTCCAAATTACAAGCGCTTGATTATGATCCTGCTCTCACACGCACACAAACACACACACACACACACACACACACACACACACACACACATGCACGCTCACGCAGATTATTAATTGATGGCACATGGTAAGATGCGTAGGAATTCCTCTGCCTGAACCCCATTCACTTTCTCGGCAATTAATACATTAATTAATCATGCTTCATTTACTTTGTGGCTGTAGTGAGGATGCCCCCCCCCCCCCCCCCCCCCCATCCCACACACACAACACACTCTATCTCGAGTGTGAACCATATTCGTAGCACGAGCAGCAGAAACACATGAAGCGCAGGATGGGGATTTCCTGCTCACGCACGCGCGCACACACACACACACACACAAACACACAAACACACACACTGATGGAATAATTATTGCGATAATCACCTGAGGGCGCCCCCTGGGGGAGGAGGGAGCGGTCACAGAGGGCATGGTGGGGTTGAGGGGCTCCAGGTTCGATAATCCCTCTTTATTACACGTGTAATAGTAATAATGATAAATAAAATAATGAAATTAAAGCTGTTCATCAACATTGGACTTGATGTGTCACTCTCCACAGACACTTCAGATGATTACGTTACTGTATTAGTTATAATAATCATAATGTAATAAAGTGTAAAACTCCAGAGAGAACCAATTAATCAATTAACATCCTATAACTTTACATTATAAGGGTGGTGCGTGCTCAGCCCCGTGCTGTTCCCCCTGCTGACCCACGGCTGTGCACCAGCCTACAGCTCCACGCGATTCATAACATCTGCAGATGACACGACTGTGGTGGGGGGGGGGGGGTCCATCAATGGCACGGCTGTGGAACAGGTCAGCAGCACCTTCTTCTCCTGGAAGAACAACATCTCATCACTGGCCCTTCCTCTAAAGAGAGCAAGAGCACCATCACTGTGTGCACCTTCTACCGAGGCGCCATCGACAGCATCCTGACCCCCTGCATCATGTGGTTTAGCAGCCGCCAACCGCCGGAGCCTGAGAGGATCCCCGGTGCCTCACTCCCCCCCCCCCTGGACATCAACACCCACAAAGCCACCAGCATTGTGAGCGACCCCACCAGCCCCTTACACCCCCTCTTCAGTCTCCTTCCGTCTGGGAGCCTCTGTGCTGGTTCTACCTGAAACAGGTTCATCAGGCTGTCATGATGCTGAACTCTCTCCCCTCACCTCCAAGGACCACCCCCCCCCCACACCCCCCACTACCACCATCTCCATAAGCAAAGACTGTACCCCACTGTGCACCATCCAGTTTGCACTACTCACATCCAACGTTTCCCTTTTGACTGCAAACTATGTTGTACTATGTATTATATTTTCTCTACATAACACATTCTGCACTTATATATTCTGTGTGTATGTTTACACTGGGAATCAGACAGAAACAGCAATTCTATCCCGTCCAGGTCCTGTACTCACGGCAGAATTAACAATGAAGTTGACTTTGACTTTCAACACAAACATTTCATTAGTATTTTCCTGTTTTTTGTGACAGCAAAACCTGTAAATGTGCATTTTAAATGAACTGTGTTGGGTTTTAACTGTGTTGGGTTTTAACTGTGTTGAGTCTCACCCCTGAAACTCTGCCTCTGCGTCTGCTGCTCGGCTGAAACTTCAGCCCTTGACTCACCAACTCCACCAACAAAAAAAAAAAAGAGCATCAGGAAACCTGAGTGAGGCTCATTGTCCTGCTGTGGTCGCAGCCCTCCAGAGGGTCCCCAGCACCGGCTCATCAAATATACATCAGCCGTCTCCACTGGGATGCCGGCAGCCAGGACGCTCCTCTGGGAAGGCGACACCGAACGGAGAAAATGGGGAGGCCGGGATGAAAGGGCGGAGGAAGAGTTCAGGAAAAAGAGATTAGAGAGAAACAGGCAGAGGAGAAGGAAGTTTAAAAGCCATTCCCTCATTCAGTGACCCCTCATGATCTGACCTCCTGATGGGACCACCACCCTTAAGGACCTTGTTGTAAAGGCACATGCAGACCACCATATTAAATACTGGGCACTTAAATATACTTCATAGCTAAAACCTAAATTATGTGACTGTTCTTTGATGAAATGCATCAATGCTGCTTTTATTATCACATTTATTTACACATTTATATAAAAAAAATGTACATTTGTGGTTTGAACACAGCTCATAACATCACATAGTGTTTCAAACCATCTTGGCCTTTATGTAGAGTCCAGTTTGGGGCGTCTCTACCTCATAACGTTTTTATATATATATACAGAAATATTAACACCCTCTAATCAAAGGTGGGCGGACAACTACTAGTGAGGGTGAATCTGAAAAGTTGCGCTCTTTTTCAAATCTGTGCTGAAACTAAATCAGACGCAACAAACTCTCTATAACACTTAAGTGAGGATCGGGAACATAGTTAATAGACATGTCACATAACTTCTTCTTCTGAATAACTCTCTATGTTCTTCTATTATCTGGACTTCAATGTATCCATCAGCTGCTTTTACATTTCTCCATGTTGTTGTCCTTGTTGTTGCAAACACACATCAAGGTTTGTTGTAGTTTTGCAAAGTGTGAGTGTGTTTGTCTGTGTGTGTGTGTGTGTGTGTGTCTTTGTCGGATAAGTGGTTTGTGTATGTTAGACGTAAACAAAATACGCGCGCGTGTGTAGCTCATGTCCAGCGACGTGTGTGTTTAGAAAGCAGGATGGACTCTGAGGGATCGAACGTCCGGAGAAGCTTTCAACGAACACAACATGGCCGCCGCACTGCGCGTTTCTGCCACATTTAGCAAATGGACACTGAAGTGCAGCCTTCCTCCGACATTCTCAACACACACACACACACACACACACAAACACACACCTCCTCACGCCGTCGCTCCCTTCTCCTGCCCTCGCTTCCTCCACCTCTCCTTCCCCTGTTTTCCGTTCACTCCTGTCCTCCTTTTCCTCCCCCCCCCCCCCTCTCTCTGCTTCTTCCAGCTCTGAATTATTGATAGTGAGTAAAATCTGACGTTGTAAACTTTGCGACCATTCACCAAATCGGTCTCAGCTTCTCACCGAGGGGCCCGCCGATGGGTAGGCCGTGTCTAACCGCACACTTTTAATGTAATTGCCTGTAGGGTTCCTTGTAAATATTTCATCGTCTGCCAGTACAAATTAAAGACACGAGGAAGAAAAGGTTAGTTGGTTTGCTCGGGGACGGAGCCGCAGCACTTTACCTGCAGGTTTTGGAAAAAGGGATTCGCCTCCTGTCTCTTTGCTTTCTGAGAGGAAACAGTCTGTGGTCCACTGTCCTTCTGCTGGACTCGACCATGAGGGACGAGGGTGTGGACGATAAAGTCGTCCATGTTCCACCAGAGTGTTGAACGATGCTCGACGACTTCTGTGACCTAAAAAGTGGGAAAGCCTGCAGAATCCTAGAAGCTAAATAATCTCAAATGACATGAAACCATCAGTTTGTTTGCATTGAGTGAGGAAACTGATGATTTCTCACAACTTGTACAGATGAAGCCCCTGAAGATTAAATTCGTTCTGTTCCTGGAAGCTTCAAAGTTGCATAAATACGTAGGTTTATGTACCGACACCGGCAGAACTAAGAGTCAATATTACAGAAGAAGACTTTTAAAGTTTATAGCTGCAAAATTAACGATTTAACTGTTTTCCAGGAGCGCGACACTTCATAGAGCTGTTCAACTTCCACAGTCTGTATTTGGACCGCAGGCGGAGTTAAGTGTTGTAATAAACCAGGAAAGCAAAACGTCTGAATTTAGCTCCCAAGCTCTCAAATCCTCTTGATCTCGAACTTGGAGAAGGATTCCTAATTCCAGAACTAGCTACCACGACATTGGATTCAAATTGTAAACTCCCGTGAAATCTTCATTGATTGGATCCATAGTTGTTGGAGAAAGGAACAAATATTTAATGCAAAGTGCCAAATCAGTGAATTACCAATGTTATTAACTGAAGTAACTGTTGCCTCAGCGGTTTCCTGGAGGTGTGATGGTTTTCACGTCACAGTCTTCAGGTGGAGTCTGGACGAGGATCTCAAGGTTCGCCCGCCCGCAGCAGGACTTTGAGTTTTCAGGAGATTCTCTGCAGGAGGACGACATCACGCTGTCGGTTCTGTGGAGGAGCAGCGAGCGGCGGAGAAAGACAGAAAACAGAAAGAAAGAGCAGTACAGAGTAAAATATGCATGAAGGTGGTACAGTAAACCGAGCGACCGGGGCGGGATGTTACAGTAGTGGTGCTGCCGGAGCAGAGCGGCCATGTTGTACAATAGCTGGGGAGCACGGGAGGGTTCTTTGAGGATGGATCTCTGTGGAGTGAATTCCATCCATTTACTCTCAAGAAGGAAGAGGACGATGGAATCTGTGATTAGAATTCTACAGTTACTTATATTTGAGTTTAAAGAAAACGATCCCAAGGTTTTATTTGACTTTTATTCCAACCTGGCAAATAGAGTTGCAGTTACTTGTCATGTGCTTTGTTAAAACCATTGGTTGAACCACTTTACTATCATAAGCATTAGCATTAGCATGGCTGTAGCATTACCCAGCATGGTAGCATGTAAAGCTAGCACTCACACTCACACTTGTAAACCATGTAATCTTGCTTTACTGCACTTACACACAATCAAGAGTTGGAAATAACTTCAAGACACAGTTTTAATTCACAAGTATTTATTCTTCATGTTCTTTGGGTTCAAGTGTTTTGTTATATTCACCTTCATGCAGGGTCTCCTGGTCCCACTGGCAAACAGGTACTGGGAGATTCTAACTCCATTTGTAGAGGGGAGGGGGGGGGGGGATCTGGAGTGTACCACATGGAAGCCAGAGGGGTGTTTTAACTGCTATCAAAGAAATAGAGACTCAACTCATAACTAAACCATAACCCCAGTTTATTTGCTATGTCTCATATATCTCAACAACCGTCTCCACACTGTGACTCATACAGATACTTTAAAATTGTTTGTATTGAAAGTAACCGTTAAATCAGGGCTATGCTGAATAGTCCGATATCTATTCTCGGTGTTCCCATCGACAGGTTTGTGCAACCGCGACCGAAGATCCTCTCAAAACCACGTGGGGCGGCTGTGGCTCAGGAGGAAGAGCGGGTCGTCCACTTGGTCAGCGGTGGATCGATCCCGCCTCCTCCAGTCCACATGTTGAAGAGACCTTGGGCAAAACGCTGAACCCCAAATCCCCCCTGAGAAGTGCAATACATAGAACCTCTGTATGAATATGCATGAGAATGGCTGAAGGACGTGTGTGTCAAGTGCTTTAAGTGGCTGTTAATACTAAAGAGTCTCATGTACATGTGTGTGCATGTACAAATTATTCAGTGTCCATGAGGATTCTTGTTTTTCCAGGTCATCGTTAAGTTTAATCCAGAGGGGAAACTACGTCAATTATCTAGAACTAAGTCAGGTTTATGTTTAAAGCACATTTAAAACAACCAACAGTGATATACAATAAAAAACATAAAGAGAAGTACAGTAAAATAAAAGGATAAAACCAATGTTGAGGCTTCAGTTTAAACAGTTTGCAGCTGCAGCAAACACGTGATCGTCTTCACCCTTCGGCCTCGACCGAGTCCGGTTGTGTAACGATCCAGTTGTGATCAGTTCTACTTGTTGTGGTGTAGTTTTCATGTGGTGAACTCCTCCAGTGTCTCCCAGCGAGGCCTGTGGTTGTATTCATCTGTATGTTCAGGCTAAGAAGAGGGTCAACGCTTATTTGTTATTGTGTGGAAACATTTTTCTCCCTGTTGTATGTCACTGGCGGTTGCACGTTCTCGACTCTGGGCTCCAACCTGTAGCCGACGCGTGGTTATCGCCGCCCGCCGCCGCTTCCTGTGTCGTGTGATTCGTGGCATTTTCAGATCTCAGAGGTTGCTCGCGTCTCTATTATTCGCTCTGGGCTTCACCCCTGTGTTTCTCTTCCTCGTGCCCTTTTCACTTTCTCTCACAGGGTTATCTCTTATTCAGGCTTTCTGCATTTTTCATGGTTACACCTTTCATTATCTCCACCTCCTCGTGTACGTCTCTCTCTCGCCTCCTCGTCCTCTAATCTGCTGTTGTGTCTGCTCATGTGCTGTAATTGGCCCGTTGATGGGAGAAAAGAGGCGAGGAGGAGAAAAGGTGCAGGAGCAATGGCGGGGAAGGAGAAGCAAAGGGAGAGGGTTTGATAGAACGGCAGAAAGACAGACAGTAAATGAGACAGAGAAAGAGAGAAGACATATTTTGGATCAATAGATTAACTGAGTGCTCATGTATTATGCATCTGAGCCCTGCAGCACTTGCACATAAAGGGAATGTTGGGCCGGATTGGCGTGTAAAAGCTTTATAACCGCGGGCCTGTTTACTCAGAGGGTACAAGGGGACCGCTGTCATGCCGAACCGAACCAGGCTGAGTCAAAGAGACGAGACAGGGTCGAAAAAATCCTGAATGTGAACCTCCTGGTTAATGATGTGCAGAAAGAAGCAACTACAACTCAGGCACTGCTGAACGTGTGATGGTACTCACTGGTACGCACTTCTACTGACTTTATCATATTCATATATACTTTTATCATATACTTTTACCATATTGTCCTGTCAGATACTCCGTGGGAGATTGTACGTCTTTTATACGAAATATTTATATGTGTACGCAGGTTTTTCACTCTCTAATCTCGGCGTCTTGCTAAATAAGAACGTTCGTCCGCATTTCACGTTTCCATCATCGCCGATCTGAGCTGGATACAAATTCAAAAAGAGTAATTTGACCCTGGAGTGAATGCTGATGGTAAAAACGATTATTTAACGGTCACACGCCAACATGTGAACAAAGGGGGTTCATGCATTTATTTTTAAACGTGCGTAAAATGTCCCACGTTGAAATTCGAGCAGACGTTTAAGACAATTATGTCTCAACTTTTAGTTTATTGGTAAAAAATGAGGAGAAAATAATGAGATTGAAAGAAAATGTACCTTCCTCACAAAGTTTCCTAAAGATTTATGTGCAAATGGGAAGTTTTTTTTGGTTGCAAATACAAATTCATGACGACATATTCGTCCAGGATCATATTTAAACTTGAGAATCAGAGCATCCGACTGAGAAGAGGTTATAATTAGACTTTGAGTCATGTTGCGTTCCCGGCATGAGGCACATCAGAATTCTTTTTTAGAATCAGAATTCTTTTTAATTGCCAAGTATATTTACACATACTGGAAATTGACTTGGTGTGGTTGGTGCATCGGACATAAAACAACAATCGGACATAAAACAACAATATATCCAAAAAGGATCTTGTTGATTTTCAGGTTTAAATTCACACGTGTGTTGAACGTCTGTTTGTTCTCTTGCCGCTTGGGTTCTCCAGCTAACCCGTGGAAATGAATTGCACCAATATTTTTTATCCAGTTGTGTTATAAACTAACAATGCATCGTAATTCTTTCCACCTTTTATCTGACATTCTAACAGAAGATCTCTCAAACAGTTTCCCTTCACGTTTCAGGAGCTCACCTGATCACGAGCCTCATCTCTAATCAGACTAGCAGAGAGAGATTCTTCTCAGTGAGACCCGGTGAACTTTGACTTGTCAACGCGACACCGGGGCTCCTCGTCGCCCTGCTGCTTCCCCTCCCTCCGGAGTTTAACGTTCCTGCAGCGCGACGTCCCGACTCGCCGCGGAGGGCCAGGCATCAAACAGCTCAGCCCTGCGAGCGTTTCCCCCGGAGTCGTCTCCACACAAACAAAACCCTCGGCTCCTCTCTCCTCTGTACTACAAGAATAGAGAGCAGTCGAACAAAGGGAAAACAAGTAAACAAACAAAATGATGTACGAATGTCACTGCGATGATGGGGGAATAGCAGGGATTAGAGGAGTGTATGTTAATGTAAATTAAAATGAATCCACTTATGTCTCTGGTGTCTGGTTCTGGAGGGAGACGCAGGGTACGACGCTGAAGAAGCAGAAGCAACGTGTCACAGTTATTTGAAGAAGCTCTGCTCCCAAGTGATGAAGAGTAAATAATAATAATAACGATGACAAAGACCTGCTGCAGTTTCACAAGGAATCTGATGTATGTCTACATCTCTAAGTCTCCGCATATATACGGTGATTTGTTTTCAGCCAAATTTTGAATATTGATCATCACATTAAGGTAATTGATACTTTTCTTAAATTGTAAAATCTTCGTAGCTGCATTCTTTCATTCAGCCCCTCCTGACTCTTGATGCAACAATTTTTCTTTTGAATTTTGCAAAAGCTGTAAGTCTTACTTTTCCATTTTGTTTAATTTCTACATTGATTCAGAAAACAACAGCAACATCAGTTCTTTCAAACACATTCATGTCAGTGTAATTATAGATTTCTGTCTTTACAAAGTCAGAACTGAATATGTGTGATAAAGGAAGGTCAGTGTTTGATTGACAGCTGATCTCTGTGGAGCAGAAACGTCACCACGACGAACTTTGATCAACAAACATGGAAACAAAAGAAGTTAAAGATTTACACACAGAATCTAAATCACTGCTTTTAATGACTCGAGTCTATTTGACTTTACAGAACTCAGCTATGGATCCAGAACAATAAACCCCAACTCCAGCACAGAGAGGCTGAGTGAATGTGGTCTGGACTCTGTGGAGGAGAGTCATGGTGCCAGAGACGCTGTAGAAGGACAGAACACCTGCACTGGGATCCAGGTACACTCCTACTCTGGAGGACACAGGACCTGACACTGGAGTCCTGATGCTGTTGTAATGAAAGTTATAACTGTTTGCATCACAATATAATGACCAAGATTTATCATTGCATCCAAATAAACATTCAAGTGAGCCTCCTGCTCTGCTGATATTCTTGTATGTGACTGCTACTTCAACTCCTCCTCTCCCCCACCTCCACCTCCCAGTAACAACGTCCAGTCAGACTCTCTCTACTCAGGACCTGCCAACAACCAGTGAATCTGTCTGGGTGATCAGAATAAGACTGATCTTTACTCATACATGTTACTTTTCTGTTTCCCTCAGATAATAACAGACGTCTGTGTGCTGTGTTTGGATCCAGTGTGATTTCCTGTGAATATCTTAAGAAGTCAGCTCTGGTCTCTGGCTCTGGTTGTGGCAGTAAAACATCCACTTGAGACACAATCTGTAAAATCTGTGTCTCTGTCTCACTCAGAATGTCCTGTAGTCGACCTCTGACCTGTGACACGGCTGCTGTCACGTCCTCAAAGTTCCTCAGAGGACGGATCCTGAAGCTGGATGAGTGTGTAGATTCACTGAGTGGTGACAGTGAGGGGTAGTTGTGTAGAAACTGGTTGTGATCCTCTGTGTCTGAGAGCTGCTTCAGTTCATGGTCTCTCCTCTTCAGCTCAGTGATCTCCTGCTCCAGTCTCTCCTGAAGCTCTCTGACTCGACTCACTTCAGTTTCCTGCTGGGATCTGATCTGCTGCTTCACATCAGAGCTTCTTTTCTGCAGCAGACGGATCAGCTCAGTGAAGATCTTCTCACTGTCCTCACTGCTTTATCAGCAGAGCCATTGAGGGCCTCCTCCTCCTGTTGAAGCAGCTTCACATCTTTCTCTCTGTCCTGGACTCTCTGCTGGATTGTTTGTCTCCTCAGCCCGAGCTCTCTCTGCCTCTCAGTCCTTTCTGCTGCAGCTGACACTGTGTCGTGGTCTTTATGTTCATCCATAGAGCAGAGATAACAGATACACTGCTGATCAGTGCGGCAGAATATCTTCATCACCTCGTCGTGACGAGAGCAGATGTTCTCCTGGAGCTTCTCCGAGGGCTCCACCAGCTTGTGCTTCTTCAATGGAGCTGACTGAAGATGAGGCTGGAGGTGTTTTTCACAATAAGAGGCCAAACAATTCAAACAGGACTTGAGAGCTTCAGTTTCCTCCCAGTGCAGACATCACAGGCCACATCTTCAGGTCCAGCATAGCAGTGATCAGCAGGAGCAGCTTGGAGTCCAGTCTTCTTCAGCTCCTCCAGTGAATCAGCTAACATGGTGCTTTTCTCCAGGACAGGCCTCGGTGTGAAGGTCTGTCTACACTGAGGGCAGCTGTAGCTTCCTCTCTCCTCCCCTTTGTCCCAGTGGGTGTTAATACAGCTCTTACAGTAGCTGTGTCCACAGACAGTAGTCACCGGATCCTTCAGTGATCCAGACAGATCGAACAGCTGAATCTTTCTCTGTCCCGTTGATTTTCTTGCTGCGCCATTTCAGCTGCTGCCAGAGACTGTAGAACAGTTTCACTTCCTCTGAACAGATACAGATCTCTGCTCCTCCCCCTCTCGTTCACTCCCTGCAGTGACTCATCTCCCACAGTTCACAGCTGTGTTCACTGTTCTACACTGACACGCCTGTGAAGGGAGGAGACACAGACATGTCCTGACTGGGAGGAGCTGGTTGTGTTTGAGGAAGGAGTTGTTGGTGTTTCAGGATTTACTGCATTTCACAGCGGCCTGTTCCCACTTGGTGTTCAGAGGAGATTCAGTGAGAGGCAGAGTGGGTTCTCCTTCATTCACAACACACAGTAACAATTAAAGTCAAATCAAATAGATGCATGTAATAATAATAAATCACATCTTTATTTATAATTATGATTCTTATTATAACCATAATTACCATTATTTATATCTCTCTCTCTCCCCCCTCTCCTCTCTCCTCTCTCCTCTCTCCCCTCTTCCTCTCCTCTCTCTCCCTCTCCTCTCTCTCTCTCTCTCTCTCTCTCTCTCTCTCTCTCTCTCTCCTCTCTCTCTCTCCTCTCTCTCTCTCTCACTCGCTCAACACAACTCAAACTGCATTAACACACATTTTGTCTTCACTTCACCTGAATGACAGTTGTGATTATTTACATATCAGCAGGGAAATAAGATCGGATCACTAGTTGAGATCTTGTGTCTGAGTTTTTTTTTTTGTTGCTGTTTATGACTCATATCCGTGAGTTTAGAGTTTATGAAGGGATGAGGCCCAGTGGGAATCGAACCCTGATGACGTTGAACCATGAATGAATGAATATACTGTACGAGCGTGTAGTAGGAGGAGGTATTCAGGTCTCACCACAGATCTCCAGCTGGTGTGGGACGGTGGGGGTCTTTGTGTCCCATATAACCCCACTTCATGCACCCCCCCCCCCCCCCACACCAACTCTACCTCACACCCGCTCTCCCCCCATCGCCCACTAACAGGATTAGGGGACGGAAGGTGCTCGCTCGGCAGACCTCAGGACGTATATATGCAAGAGACAGCTAGCATGAGTGTGTGTGTGTGTGTGTGTGTGTGTGTGTGTGTGTGTGTGTGTGTGTGTGTGTGTGTGTGTGTGTGTGTGTGGAGAGAGAGAGAGGGATTAGTGGGAAAGTGTATGTCGCTCCGAGGGACCCCAGCAGCTTTGAGACCGTGGCCCCATGGGACACGAGTCACCACCGGGAGTCTGTGTGTTTTTGTGTTTGACCATGTGTCGAAGCACGCTGTGTGTGTGTGTGTGTGTGTGTGTGTGTGTGTGTGTGTGTGTGTGTGTGTGTGTGTGTGTGTGTGTTTGTGTTGAATGAACGGGGTTTTATTTTGTACATTTGATCATCTGACACACATTTGTTTTCTCCAAACGGTTTTTATGAAGTGTGGAACATTTACTGTCAAAGTTTCAGTAAATTCAGAATCTAAATTCCTCCCGAATACAAATAGGAAAAACAAAGATAATTTACTATAAAGATAATTAAATTAAATTATAATCATAACTAAGCTGCTAAAAGTCTTATCTTAAAACTACATTATAGCTTAAAACGTCTTCTCTGTTAAAAGTAAGTATGGAAATAAGTAGAGTAACGTAAATGCTGATGATTAATTTAATAAAATACACAAAAAGGTGTTTTTTTATAATCTTTCTTTTGTCTTTATTATGTTCAGATGACGAAATCCACGCGTCCTTTCAGTTCATTGATCGGCCCATTATCCAGATCCGATCCAAATTCTAATTTCTAATTTGACTCACCCTTTTATAAACTGTCATGGAAATCGGTTCAGTAGTTTAGGAGAATCCTGCAGACAAGTTTAAGTCTGAGTCGCATCTCTCATTCTGGGACGAAGCCTTTTGAGCAAGATGCAGAACAAACAACCATCAGAGAATCAGAGAATCAAACTTCCTCCTGTTTCATCAGCAACTGTCCCCTTCACCCTGAACCCTCCTGTGTTTGCTCCTCGTGGTTCTGTGGGGATCGGGTCTGATCTGTAAAGTTGTTGTGTTTCTTCATGAGGAAATGTTTTGACCGGATCTTCTGCCACGGAGAGAAATAAAAAGTGCATCACGCGCGTTGTGTCTCAGCATCGACCCGCCGTTTGTTTCAGGTCACCTGTTCGAGTCTGTGAAGCTCGGATTGTGACAGAAACAGAAACCGTCAGCTGTCAGACGCTGGAGGAAAGAAACAGCACAAATGATGCAACGTTTTCTTCCTCCAACTTTTTTACACTTTCTCACCAAAGACTCGCGGAGCCACAGAGTCGTACACTCGGACGTCTTCATTAAATTACAAAGAGATCACGCTGAAGAATACAGGTGAAGTGTCGAGGAAGTTTGTGACTTGTTGAACTATGGGGACTAAAGTTATTAAAGTTATCTTTTAATATTTTAACAAGACAGAGACGATATGCACTTCATGTTAAACTGTGTATGATGATGATGATGATGTCTTTATTTATACAGCACGTCTCAAAACAAAGGTATGAATAAAACACATCATAAACAAATAAATCAAAGAATAAAACTCTAAAATTAAAGCATGACCACCCTTTACTATAATAAAGACAGAATCAGGTGAAACCAGGGAATGCAATAGATAAAAAGAACATTTAATATTTGCACACATCAGTCCTCGAAACATTTATTTAATCTAGAACCGTGAATTATTCTCTGAGAAATCGGAAACGTTTTTTGGTTCCACTCCAAAATTCAATAAGTTCTTTCTTGACCCGCGTTCTATCCAAGTTTTATGGATATTTGTTTGGTAGTTTTTGTGTTATTCTGTTTGCTAACAAAAGTGAACAGGGTGAAAAACTCCCCTGAATATAATCTTTGGTTTTTCAGAATCGCAATTAATGAGGTAAATTAAGTAATTATATAATAAATAAAAGTGTCTTTCTCCTCCACTGGCTGAGCAGGTTCCCTGGCCCCTGCCTCTGGGCCCCTGCCTCTGGGCCCCTGCCTCTGGGCCCCTGCCTCTGGGCCCCTGCCTCTGGGCCCCTGCCTCTGGCCCCTGCCTCTGGGCCCCTGCCTCTGGGCCCCTGCCTCTGGGCCCCTGGCTCCTGCAGAGGCCTACCTGCCGGTGCAGGCAGCGTCAGGAGGGCCAGCGCTCTCATTACAGCTACAATGAAATAATTATGAATGGCGCGCCGAGACCTCATCACAGCAATATCTATTGTATTATTTATTCAGCCGGTCCCCTGGTTCAGGGGGAGAGAACACATATAAACTTCCAGGCTCGTTCCTCTCCTCCTCACTCGAGCTGCTGTTTGCTGCTCAAGGTACCCGCTCGCTCGCTCTCTCTCATTCCTCCTCTTCTTCATTGTTTTTCTTTGTTGTTTTCTTCTTCCGAGATGCGGCGCAGGGAGCGTCCAGCGGAGCCCGGAGGCCCGAGCCCGTCCAGCCTGCCAGCTGTGGACGCGCTACACTCGCCCTCATCTTTATTTTTTATTTGCTCTTCACTTGTTTTTCTATGTTTTTTTTTTTTTTTTCTCATTTCTTTTCACTGGATTTTTACCAAAGGACTACAAACAAGAAATACCTGGGATTTGTTGGATCCATTCTGGGTTTTCATGCACATACTTGGCCAGGACCAGATGTTTACAGCATACAAACTGCAGCACTTGTTTTTATTCCAGCTTTTCCCCGATGACTGCAGATTAACATCCTGCTGCACAGGAGAGAAGAGGGGAGCGGCTCCTCCGGTGTGTTTTACATGCAACATGTCGACCAAACAAACCTGAGCTGGACTCTGAGGGGAAACTTTTGCACAGGGTCATGGAGGATGACGCTGCAGCAGCAGCAGCACAGCAGCAGCAGCAGCAGCAGCAGCAGCAGCATGCACGCTGCACAATAGGCCTCATTCATTGAGAGGCAGCGTTGGATGTGAAGGTGGTGCGAGGCACAACAAAGAAGGATAAAGAGAGAGAGAGCAGTGTAGTGGCTGGGATGACAGCTGCATCATGGGGACCCGGGGGGAGGCGTCGCCTGGGGCACAACAGGTGAGTGACTGCTGCCCGGCCGACTGTCCGGCTGCTCCACTGAAGCTCCACTGAGCGATGGCTAATTGTTACTGATTGGCTGCAGCGGACGGCGAGCTGTTTAAATGAACGCTGCACTTCCAGAGACGTGAGAGACGCACAATTTAAACCAGTGACAGGAAAGCAGGTCGCAGGATTCATCAGGAACAAAACATAAAAAAGTTCTGTTATTTAATATCGAGTCCTGAATACATGAATGTAAAAGTACAAATGTGTTTGTAAAATGTCAAAGTTTAACTTATGAAACACAGTGAAACATATTAAACATTAATATAATGAGATCACATGTGCACACTGAGAAGCTTTATCTTTATTTGGACTCATATATGATCAAATCTGAACATTAGACGTGTTATAAAGAAATCTGCTTCAAACAAGAGAACGCAAAATACAAACACATCCCTGAAGAGATGATATTTCCATCGTCGTTGAATTGATAAATCAAACTGAAATGTAATATATTCCTTCAGCGTCACTGAGTTGAGACGCTTTGAACTTCACTTCACTTTAAAGACGTCCTGTCCTGGTCACAGACTCTGAGGTCAGAGGTCGTGTCGGCTCTTCCAGTTCAGAGAATCATGACTTTTTATTGGTGGAGCCTCTAATCTGAAAAGACGTGAACATCAGGTTCCTGTTTTACATGATCTCTGCTGACCCACTTTATCAAAGGCTTTCTTATGTATTCTTTAATATGAATATATATTTCATTATATTTATTTTCTCATTTTGTTATATTCTTCTAATTCCTGTTGGGTTTATGAATAAACTTGACTTGTATATTTTGTCCTATTTGTAAAACACGCTGTAAAGTACTGATTTAAAAAAATTGCAAATAAAGTTATTGTTATTTTTATAAACTTTAAGTTTACACTTGCTGCATTCTGACATGAATACATTATAAAACTGGGAGAACAGGGAAAATCTCACAATGTTAAAGAAAGTATAGAACATTCCTGAATACTTTTGAAGTTCTTCATTGATCCCGTTTCTCCCCCAAGTTTCATTAAACAACAACAAACAACGTAAATAAACGTATTAACAATCATGGCCATGATTTCATTATACTTAGTAGTAAACATGTGAATATCTATCCCAGGATCTCTTCATGAAAAACAGATATCAGCTCAGGAAAGAGCTTCAGACATGAAGCTGACGTCTCGGCCAGTGGACGGTTGAGGCTGAGACGTCCCTCCTCATCCTCTCCCTCCTCATCCTCTCCCTCCTCATCCTCTCCCTCCTCCTCATCCTCTCCCTCCTCATCCTCTCCTCCTCATCCTCTCCCTCCTCATCCTCTCCCTCCTCCTCCTCTCCCTCTGTTTACCTCGGTGTGCTCGCTGCTCTCCAGTCAGAGAGCGCTGCTGCTGGCGGAGCTCTGCTGGGACAGTTTGCTGCTGCTTGCTGGGACGTTGTGAGCTCGCTCCATCAATAATGCAGAATGTTTCCGTGGCAACTGCCCTGGCAACCAGCTCTCGCATCCTGCATGTGTGTGTGAGAGAGGGGGGGGGGGGGGATGAACGAGAGGAAGAGATGGTGGAATGAGGAGGGTGAGGAAGAGGGAGGCAGTAAAGGAAAAGGAGGAGAGAGTATAGTTCTCCATAGATACCTGGATATCGAACATAATGAAGAACACACACACACACACACACACACACACACACACACACACACACACACACACACACACACACACACACAGACAGATACAACTAACGTAAAGTGTCTCGGTGCTAAACTTCACTTGAAGGATGTTTGTTCTTTGACGATGGAAATGGAGAACTTTAACCCTCTGGAGTCGACTGTCACTCTGGTGTGATCACACAGACATTTAGGGTAAAAGTGCAAACACCCCTTTGGGATCAATGTTTTTACGCATTTTAAATATGTAAAGTTGTCACAGCAGGTTCAACGACCTCTTAATAACTAATGAGGCCTCGGACTTCAGAGGTTTAAAGGAACAGTTCAACACTTTCTTTGCACATTTCTGAAAGGTTGACAACTTGATACCGCTGTCGTGTCTGCAGGTTTGGGACAGAGCTGGAGTCAGGACGCCTTTAGCTTAGCTTAGCATAAAGGCTGGAAACAGAGGGAAACAACTAGCCTGGAACTCCCCGACGTTAAAAAACCTTTTCTTACATAAACAGAGCCAGGAGGCTATTAGCTTAGCTTAGCATAAATACTGTAAATAGAGGGAAACAGAGGAAACTGCTCTGTTCAAGATGTTAGAAATTAAAAAACAGCAAATCCAACGTTCACTCACTTAAACAGTTTGTTTGGTATATTCTGAGAATGTGTGTGTGTGTGTGTGTGTGTGTGTGTGTGTGTGTGTGTGTGTGTGTGTGGGTGTGTGGGTGTGTGTGGTCAGTCACAGATTCTCTCTCTGTGTTTAAAACATTCATCGCTCTCCTTCTCCCCTCATTTGTTCCAGTGAATTATTGAACGCTCACCTATTTTTCAATTATTCAAATGGTGGATTTCTGCCCTTTTCTCCGTCGTCAGAGTAATCGATCCAGTTTGCGTCCATCACTCCTTTTTACAATATTTTAATATCCCTCATTCTACCTTTCGAAGTTGGTAAGAAGAAGAAGAAGAAGAAGAGCCCCCCCCCCCCCCCTAGTAAAACACCTCTTTACTGGGACTCGTCTGTGTCTCTCGCTCCGTCTCCGGTGGGACGGTCCCGGACGGGGATTCCTGCCTCCTCTCGCTCGCTCTCTCTAAAACATGATTAATACTTGATGCTGCGATGATAGCTATCCTTTGTAGCGTAGCATTTGGTGGAAGCTGAAGGCCATGGGGAGATGTCGCTCTCCGTGCATGCGTGTGCACGTGTGTGCATGTGTGCGTGTGTGTGTGTGTGTGTGTGGAGGGGTTTCATACAACTTTGTCAGGGTGATTAAGGCCACATGTTATTGATTGGCAGACCACTTGAAGTGCAACATCATCATAAATAATTCTCCTGCCTCGCAGAATAAACTATCACCTCTGCTGGTCGCCCTGACGGTCTGCCATTGAAGAGCGGATGCATTTTTTATGTTTTGTCTTGACCTTAATTTAAGTTGTACAAGAGCGATTTCTTATTTACGAGCTCTGGCGGAAATCAACAGATGAGCAAAGCATTTAAGGCGTTCGCTTTATAAACTACACCGTGTAGTCACTGGTAAATATCTCATCTGGAACCGGCTCTTGTGATTTTATCAGCCTCTGAATAGACTTTAAATTTAAATCTACACAAACCAACACTTTCCCCCCAAAACACCAGAGACATCCATCTTTTCACTGGGAAATTTTTATGTTTTATTTCTCAAAATGCACGGATCATTGCGAAGGGAAACTCCTCAGCTGTTCTTCCTCACAGTTTGTCAGAGTTGTGTCGGCAGTTCAGATATTTGATGTGTGTTTATTTGTGATAAAGTCTAAACTAGTACAAAGGATGTTTTGTCTCTGTGCGTATTAGTAATGACAGACACGTCAGGATTCCCCCTCGTGCTGCAGCCACAAGACGATGACTCCCCCCCCCCCCCCCCGAGAGAGAACATGAATATTTAAAGTTAAAGTTGTTTGCATTCATGATTCACCATCTGTGAAGTCAGATGTTCAGGAATGACGAGGATTTCAGGAGAGGAATTTTTGTCTGCAGCGTCACAGGATTCAATAAGCAATCAAGTGAACAAAATACAGTGAATAAAAGAGAAGAGAGGAGGAAGGTGGGCGATGACGTGTTAATACAAATGTAGTTATATGTATTGGAAAGGGAATGAAAAGGTGAAACTGTGAAGACATTACTTTATTGTTATGAACTGATTGATGCTGTAGAGGCAGAAAAGTGATTTTAGACAATTAAAGTTAAAGTCAGAGGTGAAACTAAAATCTTTCTACAAGCCTCCAACTACAGTTTTTGCAGATTATCAAACAGCGTTATTCCTCCAATAGGCGACTTGTCTGTGTGATGGAGAGTTTGTGTGATTACAGTTTGAAAACATGTTTATTGGTTTTCTTCTATCAACATTTGATGCCTTGCTCTTTCTGCCTCTGTGCCTCTGCGACAGCCAGCGGCCGGAGGAGTTGAGTTTTCAGGGTTGTCCGTCACATTCGTGTGAAAACGATATCAAGACGCCTTCAGGTGCAAAGCGTTCATTTGAACTCTGGGATTAACTGATTAGACTTTGGTGGTCAAGGGTCAAAGGTCAAGGTCACTGAGGGGGGGGGGGGGGGTGATTCTTTGCATCGAGCTCTGCACCAACACGGCCACCGCGGCGTGCACCGCGACACTTGAAAGACCAAACACACACACACGCATGTTCAAAGAGAAACAAACACGTACTAACTGCACACAAAGGACCTGATGTGTAGACAGAAAGAGGAGCCTGGCTGTGACGGGGGGAGAGTCGGGGTGTGAGGGGGAGGCTTTGGGGGGGGGGGGCATGTGAAGTCGCTCCCTCGGCATTCTGGGACGTCGCTCTGCTGCCGGTTTGATGCCTATGGGACAAACTCATTCATATTACATATTACATCGTCCTCTTCACCATGAGCTCTGATCGCTCGTCATGGAGACGTAAAGCAGCCCGGAGAGAGTGGGGGGGGGGGGGGGGAACAGAGGAGGGAAGATGGAAGGAAGTGACGGAGGGATGAAGTGGAGGAGGGAGACGAGAGTGATGGGGAAGGAAGAAGAATGGAAAGATGGGGAGGAAAAGAAAGGAGGTCGGACAAACTGAAAAAGAAAAGGGAGAAGCTTTTATACCGAACGACACCAGACTCTTGAGTCATCTTTACCCCCCCCCCCCCACACACACACACACACACACACACACACACACACACACACACACACACACACACACACACACACTGCTCCCATCAACCTCCTGTCCCTCTGCATTAGAAGCCGCCCGGGGGCATGCGAGGCAGAGAGATACTGGGAGAGCAGGAGAGAGAGTGAGACTGAAGCTGCAGTTAGAGTGGTGAGGGGGGGGGGGGGGGGGCGACTGTAGAGGCTTTAGGCTGGGGGGAGGAGTGGGGGGGGGGGTGGTGGTGGGCTAGATGGTGGGAAGGGCCTGGGCTCCATATGATGTTTGATGTTGTTATTTAATTAATATTAATTCATTTTATGTTTTATCGTAACAGTGAAAGTTTGAGGCAGCGTCTTCATGTCACATTGAATCCTGACATTGTTGTTTCTCTTATTTGCTTTGCTGTCAAACTCAGTTTTTTTAAGGTGCTATATAAATAAAGTTATCATTATTATGTTTCCTTCTTTCTGTGTATTTGAGCACTGTTAAAAGCACAGTTTAAATACAATTGTTATTATATAAAAGTACATATGAGTCTGCCACTGTCGAGCTGTGGCCTGGATTTTACACTGAGGACATTAATCCTAATCTACCCCCCCCCCCCCTTATACATTATCACGTCCTTCAAAATAAAAGACAAATATATAAAGCTGCACACAGAGCTCTCCCCTCGAATGTGAGCTCATCATTTCTGAGGCTTCGCTGAACGACTGCTGCTGTTTCCTTGGAATGACGAAGCACGAGTCTCCACCATCTTATTTCATCCACTGAGTTTTAGAATATAGATTTTACACATGAAGACATGTAGATATTATCAATAACACCCTGAAGTAAACAAATGAAACAATGTGCTGCAAACACGAGTTGATAAAAAGACAGTTGAGTGCGATGCATCCTCAGAACACGACCAGTGAAGGAAATGTTAAAATGCATACGTTTTTCAGTTCATATATGTATAAGTACGTCTGACTCTGCTTTTCAACAAGATCAATTATCAATTATTTGCAGAGAAATTGGCTAAAATATCAAAAAACTAAATAAATCTCAAATATAAATCCTGTTTCCTCCTTCGTCTAAATCCACACCAACATTTATTGGATTCTTTATTGGTCCATGTTCCATCTTTCCACTAATTTATGTGAGAATTGTAAAAAGCAACGTGCAGGTTAACGACTTTAACACTGAACATAATCAGAATGCAAATCGAGTCGTGCATGAAAACAGCCTTGGAGAAAATATCACAATCTCTTATGTCATCTGACGTAAACATGTTTTATTTACTGTTATTCACATTTACATTTTTCTCTGCATGTTGGTGTTGCTGCTCACGGACGTAAAGTAAAGTGAACTCACGAGGGAGGGATGGGGGGGGGGGGGGAGAGGGGGAGAGGGGGAGGGGGGGGGGATGATGGGTCCTTTAGTGGCAGTGTGAGCTCGTCCACCAGTTCCACAGCTGGTGCACCAGCAGGCATCCCAGCCCGGCCATATGCTGCCTGGGCTGCTCCCATTGCTCCCATTATCCTCGGTGCAGCTCCCCCTCCTCCCAAAACACCACCACCACTGTGCTGCCTCACCCCCCCCCCCCCCCCCCCCCCCTCCCCTCCCCCCCCCAAAACACTTTCAGCCGTCATCACAGAAAAATACTTTAAAGGGTATCGTCTATATTCTGATTTACATTAATTGAGTCGAGAGCTGGGAGACAAACCAACAAACAACTGTTTACATGTTGAACTGGATACAGGATTATTTTATATGTTCTCCATCATGGTGAGAAAGGACGTTAGCGTCGATGCCACAGTCCATGTCCTCTCCCAGTGCCGTCACCCATTGGTTTGTTGGTTTGTTGGTTTGTTGGTTTGATGGTTTGTTGGTTTGTTGGTTTGATGGTTTGTTGGTTTGTGGTTTGTTGGTTTGTTGGTTTGATGGTTTGTGGTTTGTTGGTTTGTTGGTTTGATGGTTTGATGGTTTTGGTTTGGTTTGTCAGAGATTAGCGTATTATGGTTTCAGATTTTCACCAAATCTTGGTGTCGAGGTTCAACCTGGTGCAGAGAAATGAGCCCGATCATACGACCCGTTTCCTTTTCATCCAGGTTTGTTTGCATCATTGGTTGTTGTGGGTGTGTGTGTGTGTTGTTGTGTGTGTGTGTGTGTGTGTGTGTGTGTGTGTGTGTGTGTGTGTGTGTGTGTGTGTGTGTGTGTGTGTGTGACCTGGGCAGGTTGGTTGAATATGAGGAGACTGTGGAGGTATGAGCTGATGGGTTTGTAGTTTCCCAGGAAGCATTAACCTGTGTCCTCACCAGAAAACAAAACATGATGAGGAACTGACAAATGATGTCATCCCGCTAATAATAATAATGATAATAATATTATTTTATTCAGAAGTGCCTTAAATGACACTTTCCACATCCAATTATACGTTTAATACATAAATAAGATTTAAGCAGCATCATTGCCTCGTCAGTCCGAACAGTTGAGTTTTCACTTGTGACTCTAAAGAAGCAACAGATGTGCACAGATGTGGATCCAGAGGGAGATCGGTCCAGATGTTTTGCAGCAGCAGCAGAAGAGACGTCTCATCGGGCTTGTTTGTGTATTTGCTCCGTGGGAGGTGAACTCCTCCGTTTCTACAGTTCCTGATTCATTCTGTTCTCTTCTTTTCACTTGGTCTCTTTTTCACCTCGAGCGTTTTCAGCCACCCTGCAGTGTCGTCGCCCCCCCCCCTCCTTCCCCCTCAGCGTTACCCCCGGGCTTTTCTCAGGTCTCACAACCCTCTTTTACCCCCCCCCCCCCCATGACTCCCCCAGGCCTCCACCCTAAACCCTCAACCCTCCTCCGCCTCCTCCCTCTCTCCCTTCATCTCTCTCTCCCCTCTCTCTCCTCTCTTCCTCTCTCTTCTCTCTCTCTCTCTCTCTCTCTCTCTCCCCTCTCTCTCTCTCTCTCTCTCTCTCGCTCATCCTGTGTGGGCCCCTGTCAGCGGCTCGAGGTCAGCTACAGTTTCACAATTCCTGCTCTCACTGCTGTCACCTCCCTACTTAGCTGTGACCCCCTACACACACACAGACACCACACAGACACACACAGACACACACACACACAACACACACACACACACACACACACACACACACACACACACACACACACACACACACACACACACACACATAACCATACCACCGACGCTGCTCCTTCATCCTCTCCTCCCTCCGTTTTTACAATATATTATTTTCAGCTTTGGTCTTTCTGTACATTTTAATGTTCCTGAAAACGATGAAAACGTTGTTTGAAAGTGGAATCAAAGGAGGAAGTTTTTCCGGTTGGAGAAACTTTGTCACGGTGGAGCAGTGATGCATTGTGGGTGATGATGGAAATTAAGCATCTCTGATTATTTTTAAATAATGATTGGTTGGATCAGATGAGCTCCATAGAAGCATATGTCAGTTTGCATAAGTTTGCATATTTTTATGTGAACAGTCTCCAACTAGATGCAATGCAGCAATTATGTAAAACCAAATATCCATGTTTTCTATGTTTGAAATATTTTAACTCAATTTCTTTTTCCTCTTCACTCCTTTTGTTTCACACTAAAGAATGAGTTCATATCTGCTCTTACTTATTACTTCAACATAATGAATCACGTGCTTCAACAAAATGCGGCTGATTAATTTCTACAAATACTCTTTTATCTATTTTAATACAGATATGCAGAATTTCTTCTGACAGTGAAACCACACAACTTTGAAAACCTTCCACTTGCTCTGTTATTAGTTTGCGGTTTCACTTTGAAGAGTGAACTGTGTGTTTCCTATGTTTTTATCTGACGTTTGTTTTTGGCGACACGTTTGAAAATTGACTGAACAAAATGATCAGGACAATAAGTCGTCACGCTTCCCATCGCCACCGTATCGGAGTATAACTGGATTAGCGGCCCGGCAGTTAGTCCTCATTACGTATTGATACGGCAGCACATACTGTAAAGTGTGTATTAAGTATTAAGCACTTTAAATTTTTCCCATACTCCAAATTTGTGAGTCTTTAATGTTTTATTTACTGGAAGCTGGTGAGCGGCGCTATGATAATTTCTCCCTCTGCAGCAGACTGCAGGGAGCTGCAGGGTTTCTGGTGTCACACACTTCTGGGTGACAGGGTAGAGTTGCGCGTATACACACACACACACACACACACACACACACACACACACACACACACACACACACACACACACACACACACACAGAAATATAGTGACAGATATGAACAAACGCTGGAGGAAACACATACAAATGGATTTAGACACACATTAAATCAATATGCATACCTTGGTTGCATGTTTTAGTTTGGAATTAAATGACAATATAACTTTAAATACTTGTCTATGAGCACTGGCATAAAAATGTGGTATCTTTAGATTAATAATTTGTCTAATAAATCATTTACGATTGATTTATAGATCAATTAGATTTAAAAAATAAGGTCAAGCGTTGGTTATCCAGGGTTTTAAAAACCCCCTCTGCTTCCAGTTGATTATAATGTATTTATAATGTTGGTTATCTATTAATATTGTAAATGCTGCTGTGACTTTCACTTAAAAGTAATCAGGTCTGTTAAATAGGGAAACTAAGTCCTGAGGGTCGTCAGTGTTAATGAGTTGATGGTAAATGGACCATTAGTAAAAGATTCATTAACAAAATAAAATCACGTGCACAAAGTTCTGATTAGTCCCAAATATTTGAAGATACAGAAGAAACACTGAAGGACACCAGGAGTCATAAAGTTTTTCTTTCTGGCCTCCGATGAAATATTGACTGGATTTGTTTAAAGAAGTTGTATTGGCTGAAACCAGCAATGAGGAGCAGCATCCTCATCACAACCATTTGACATCAGACGCATCAGGATGAACTGGTCCTCGATGGGATGAGCTCCATCACCTGACTGGTGCACTTTATTTACAGGAGCACGGAGTCATTTATTAATTCAAACGCACAAAGTACCACGACATAAATGTGTAGTGAAACAAGGGGACGTCAACTGTAACACAACGTTGTGTTGTATAGGAAGAATCCAAAGTATGACTCACGTACAATCTCTCAGTCCGAGACTGAAACTGACTGCACTGAACCCAAGTGGCTCGTTTGGATGAGGTTGAACATCAAACACACACCACACACACCAATAATGCATCTGATGCTGCAGGCCGTGGTGTGTGTGCGTCGGTTCTCCCTCCTCCTCCTCCTCCTCCTCCTCTTCCTCTCGTCTGCGCTCGACGCAGGACGCAGCAGTGGTCAGTGTTTGGTTAAAACAGCAACAACAACAAGGTCGAGTTTCAGAGAGAGAAAGAGAAGAGAGAAGGGAAGAAGGCAAATATGACACCTCTTCACACACACACACACACACACACACACACACACACACACACACACACACACACACACACACACACACACACACACACACACACACACACACACACACACACACACCTTTGTTTACTAAACTTTCCGCCTTTGAAATATTTATTAGATTTGGGAGGCTCAGAGTGTGTGTGTGTGTGTGTGTGTGTGTGTGTGTGTGTGTGTGTGTGTGTGTGTGTGTGTGTGTGTGCGTGTGTGTGTGTGTATACATAGGTTGCCCAAGAGACAAGTAACTACCAGGAGAACAGGTGATTAGTGTGGGTAAAAGAGAGAGAGACACTTGTGTGGGCGGGTCTGTAAGTGAGCATCAATTCACAAGTAGCTGTGTGTGTGTGTGTGTGTGTGTGTGTGTGTGTGTGTGTGTGTGTGAGAGAGTGTGTGTGTGTGTGTGTGTGTGTGTGTGTGTGTGTGTGTGTGTGTGTGGTTGTAGATATTCTGAATTCTAACATACAGCTCCTGACGTAATTTGGAGCCAGACTCTTCCGTAGTGATCGTGGCGTGGAGCCGTGGTTATCGAGGTCATGCCGATACACGTGCTCGGCCAATGGGGAGGCAGGCTCAGCTGTCAATCATCATCAATTAACGAATTAAAACCAAATTCATCAGAAACATTAACACTTAAAACACCTCGAAAGACCGAAAAACAACTTTGAGAAACATTTATTTATCGTCTACTTTGAATTTTATTTTGAACCGTCCCATTTGCTAACATGGAGGAGGGGTAACGAACTACACAGCAGCCAGCCACCAGGGGGCGATCCAGATGATTTGGCCTCTATTTAAAAGCTGTCATGTCGTCCATCTTTATATATAAATTTGTAAAAAACACCTATAGGAGGAGGAATGGTCCTAAACATATGATATAACATGTGTTCATCTCTTTTTATCACAAGGTTTTCAGTGCATTGAAAACTCATGAAAATATATTTCTATTATTAGCGTCTATTTGTGTACAAACAAATAAAAGTAACGAGGGTTTATTCAGAGAGCTCAAGGTCACCGTGAAGTCAAAGGTCAGACGGTCTCACAGGGGATGTAACCCAAGATGATGAGGTCGGAGGGTCAAAGGTCAAACGCCAGCAGAAAGCTCCACAAAATTAACCTCATCCTCTTTTTGTTCCGTCTCTTTGGTTTATTTCTTCTTTCACCTCCTTTACACATTCTGATCTTTTTCTGTGGCCTGAAAACTGTTAACACACACCACACGAAAACACACACACACACACACACACACACACACACACACACACACACACACACACACGTCACACTCTCTCTCTCTCTCTAATCTCGTTTAGTTTCATTGTTTTAATTTGCCAGCGCCTCCGTCTCCCTCCTCTCTCCCGATCCTCATTGGACGAGGAAATCGAGAGTAAAGTGGGACCGATCCTCATAAATCATTAAGCGAGGTTTGTTTTGCCCTGCGAATGTAATTAATACATAATTAATATTTAAAGATCGACTCGTTTATCAAATTTAATTTCTCCACCACAACAGATACAGTGGAACAAGGGAAACAAACAAGCGGAGGAGGTGGATTCTGTTGTGTGTGTTTTTTGGGGGGGGGGGGGGGGGTGGAGAAGCTGAGAGAGACGTGAACAAAGGACGAGGAGGAGGGGACGAGAGATTCACCCTAATGAGGCAGAAATGAGGCGACGTCTTAATTAGCCGACAGGTAGCAGAGTCCCAGAGGTTTATGAATTTAACTCAGCGTCTCTCCGGGATTAACTGAGTCATAGAATGAGTCTTTAACAGCTTTGAGGTTTTACTTGTGAATTAACTTGGCAATAACTGTCTGATTTCATGAGGCATCTTCACTCTAAAAGTGCAAACTTTGCGTTACTTCATTTACTGTGACCCAATAATATCTATACTGATTCTCAGACCTCTGCAGAAACCTCACAAGCGTTACCTTCATATAGATACCAAGGTTATGCATATACTTGCAGAGATATATTTATGTTATGTCATTTCTGCGTAGGGGTCTGAGAAATGGATCCAACTAAATGTTCTTACTTTGAGTTAAACTGATTCTGCTGCACCTTCTTCCCGCTGAGCATCAGAGACCCTCCTCACGTCCAGGACCCGGGCCTGAGACACGAAGCTGGACTGGAGAACAGACCCTCTATCCCCCGAGCCTCCACCCAGAGACCCTCCTCACGTCCAGGACCTGGGCCTGAGACACGAAGCTGGACTGGAGAACAGACCCTCTATCCCCTGAGCCTCCACCCAGAGACCCTCCTCACGTCCAGGACCCGGGCCTGAGACACGAAGCTGGACTGGAGAACAGACCCTCTATCCCCTGAGCCTCCACCCAGAGACCCTCCTCACGTCCAGGACCCGGGCCTGAGACACGAAGCTGGACTGGAGAACAGACCCTCTATCCCCCTGAGCCTCCACCCAGAGACCCTCCTCACGCCAGGACCCGGGCCTGAGACACGAAGCTGGACTGGAGAACAGACCCTCTATCCCCCGAGCCTCCGCCCAGAGACCCTCCTCACGTCCAGGACCCGGGCCTGAGACACGAAGCTGGACTGGAGAACAGACCCTCTATCCCCCGAGCCTCCACCCAGAGACCCTCCACCCCTCCTGGCCTGAGCCTGAGCCTGACCCCTACCCGGCTGGAGACCGGACCCTCACCCAACATCTCTCAGAGACCCTACAGCCCTCGGAGCCGGGCCCGAGACCACCAGACATTACTGCTCATATCACTTATCTCTATTCATATACCTTGTAACCGATAAATATTGTTTCTTTTAATTATTCATCCAGAAAATATAATTAAA
The DNA here is from genome assembly GCA_006182925.3 of Reinhardtius hippoglossoides. NCBI lineage: Eukaryota > Metazoa > Chordata > Actinopteri > Pleuronectiformes > Pleuronectidae > Reinhardtius > Reinhardtius hippoglossoides. Next base: position 22,840,598 of record CM031684.1, read on the forward strand.
ATCACAGTTAACCAGGAGAAACGTGCGTGAATTTCATCTCATAGTCGAGGCTCCAGAATCCTGCTTTGATTCCCCCCCCCCTCTCTCTCTCCTGCTCACCCCCCCTCCCCACTCGTCCTCGCTCGTCCCTCGCCTCAGGAGACCGCCATGAGAGCAAGACGCTCAGCGCTGTTAAGTAGGACCACTTTACCCTGTCAATACAGTCAATGGATCACTATTGACCTGAGCTGTGAGAGGGCCGGACGCCCGGGGACCGAGAAGTAGGGAGGAAAGGAGAATAAGAAGGAAGATGGAAGAACGACATGTTGAAAAATCTAATCAAAACAGGAACAAGGAGAAAATATACTTTAGAAAAATCTACATTTTATTAATGAGTGCATCGGGTGGAGAGACGGACACATCCGGACAAACAGGAGCTGCAGCCTCACGACCACGAACACTAACTGGTTTCTTCATTAGATTATTAAAACAAATTATGCATAATGGAAATTGCATTTTACCACATGCTTTGATATAATCTTTAAAAATAACAAGGTCACACACAATATTAAGGGTAAATTGGTTTATTAGATTAAATCTGAATCGATTCACAGAGAAACAAATTACTGTCGAAAGAATTGATGCTTAAGAAATAAAGGACAAAATAAAGAGAAACCAGGTCTGTGTGACGGCTGCGTGTGTTTAGCGTGATTCATGTGTGTGCACATGTTTGCATGAGAACAGAAAGTGTCTCAGTCTCACACACACACACACACACACACACACACACACACACACACACACACACACACACACACTTCCTGGGCCTGGCGCTCTGATGAAAGCGGTTCCTGGCTAATGGGTTAATTTCATTCCACTGCTCTCTGCCATGTTGAGGACAATTAGCTCAGAATGGAGCTGTGAATATTTAATGACATCCACTGCAAGGTAGAGAGAGAGAGAGAGGGGGGGGGGAGAGAGAGAGAGAGAGAGAGAGAGAGAGAGGAGAGAGAGAGAGAGAGAGAGAGAGAGAGAGGGAAGTCTGGGCTGAAGAGGTGTGGAGTCTGGGGTCAGACGACAAGATGGTCACCGATCACCCTTCGCCGTCTTTTACGACCACGTGATGTCACTGGAAAGGAAACGCTCATAACTGACCTCCGAGGACAAACATGGTAACGTATGAATGACCTAGGGTCCAACATGGCCGACACAAGTGAAGCACGTCAATCAGTGACTCATTTAATGTTTAATTGATCCTGCGCTGATCCACAGCCAATCAAATAACTGCGTTTATCATTTATTCACACATTCCTTCGGTTGCTCATGAATATACGATTCTTCAGCAGTGATCACATTAAATATGACTTTTGTCCAAACTGACAAATCTCCAGGCTCCTTCTTCTTGTCTGTAGTTGTTGTATATTAGTTGTGGATATTTTTTAAGATCAAAAAGACATAATTTCCTTTAATTCATTCATTTAATGACAAGCTGTTGAACATGCAGAGGAGGAAGTTTGAGCAGAGAAACCTTCGGCCTCTTCCACCTGGGTATTTCTACTTCTTCAATCCGTCGACTTCTACCAGCAGAGTTTGACAGAGACTGAAGAAACGTGATCAATTCATAAAACTTTCCAACACGTTACGAATCCAGAGTTGTTTCTACCTTCAGGTCTCTCGGGTCCTCGTTGCTCGTATTTGCGAACGTAACTTCTGCGACTTGTTGACTCAACTGAATCGAATCCGCAATTACAGTGAATGCGAGATGGCGGCCGGGCGGGCGGTGTTCTGATCGGCCCGACCAGGCGGTTTGTGCCCCGAGGTGACAGGCGCGATGATGGCTGCCCTGTCAATCAAACTCAGCCGCGGTATCTGAGGCCTCCGCGGAGAAACACAGAAAACAGGACCAAACCCAAACGCCACGCAAGACCCCTAATTGGTTAATTGATCCTCGTCTGCCAATCAAAGGTCTGAATTATTAATTTGAGCGATGACAGTGTTTCGGGGGAAGATCTGTGGAGGCAGCGCTGATGGGTTGTTATGGTGATGAGGGTTGTTATGGCGATAATGGAAGGCTCATTATTGAACAGTGGAAGGTATTGATTGTTTGTTTGACAGCTTTACTGCCACTCACCGTCCGGCGGAAAATTATTATGTTGTTTTCACTTTGCATTTTATAAAATGTGTTCGTACAACATCCATCCACAGGTCTTACCTCATTTGTTTTTATGTATTATCTAATTTTGTGGTTTCATCAGTGAGTTATTCATTCAATTAATTATCTGACCCTTGTCAGTAAGGTGTCATAGTTATATTACAGAACAAGTATTCAATTAAAAGTAGACATTTTATTATGGTAAAGTAGTTAAGATAATTTTTTTATCTTGGCAAAAATTAGTTTTCACAGAAATATTTAACATATCATTATTTAGTCGAATTTTATTTAGATGTTAAAATTAAGTGTGCACGTCACAGAAACAAAACTGCTTCCTCTGAGTCGCCCAGTCCAACATAGACTTCGGCCCTTCAGAGTAAATGTCATGCATCATTTTTAATTTATGGAAAAATCTACAGCACAAGGATTTAAATGTGTAAAGATTCTTTCTGGATCAAAATTAATTCATCCTTCATTTAGTGGAAAAGACGAGTGAAGAGTCCAAATGCTGCGACGGGCCGTTTCTCCTGCCTGGAACACAGCGGCTGTTTGAATTCCACGTGGTCCGAATAGATGTTCTGAGGCTTCAGCACCGCAGGAGAACCGTGACCTGGAAACAAGAACCTGCAGCCGTTCTGGTTAAGCTTTACCTGGAGCCACGGGACGACATATGGCACATGGGCCGGAGGATCAGCTCCTGCACCAGCTCCTGTTACTCACAACTCGTTGTTGTCACTGACAGCTGCTGTGCACGGAGGGTGCGCTTGTGCCAGGTTCGATTCCGGAGCCAGAACAACTTGTATGTCTTGAATTAAAGATCCTAGGAGGTGGCGTAGGAGACGGAGCGAGTTGATCGACGACTTCCAGGAAATGGAAGTAATACAGGAACAGATGAGCATCCAAAACATGAATTAATAAACAGAATGATCTGATACATTATGAATCGACAATAAACCAGCAAATCTCCAGGTTTTATTTCCTCTTCTGTGTTTTTTACTTCTTTTAGTTTGTTTTGTTTTTTGTCGTTAATGTAAAAGTTCTAAAGTTAAAACTCAAGGTCTAATAAAACTAATCATCTCCCTGAATATTTGTTTCAGGATCTTTCGTTCTAGTTTGACTCATGGTTTGACTTTCTACAACAAACAGTCGTCTCGTGTCTCCGTGATCTGCACATCACGTCCACGGCGTCATCGACCGTCCTCTTCGTCCAGACGTCCCACGAGAACACATCTATTTCATTTCAGCCACGGAAAACACGGGAGATTCAGACGAACCCGTCTCTGCTCGGAGCTCAAACCCTTTAAGTTCACCTCAGTTTTTCTGTTGCGCACTCTAAGCATCTTTCTGCTCTTATTCCCACGTGGATCTGGATGAAATTAAGTGCAGCAGCGTAATGCACCGTATCGATATCCGACATGTCAAAACACAGCAGATTACTCTCCCGTCTTAGAGGCGGGCTGAGCCCCCGACTCGACCTCAAGTACATAACATCCGCTCCTTGAAGCTCGTCCAGTTCTGTCCTTCACCGGACGGCAAATGCGTTTGGTTGTCTGAGCGTCTCTGAGCTCTGAGCCATCGCCGTCCTTTATCATAACCGGCACTGTTCCATTGGTGATGGATTAGATGTTGGGTGTATTGTGCGGCCTTCGCATGAGGGCTGATTGTCTTGTAAGCTGATCGTAAGTAAGTAATCAATACTTTAAAACCTGCAGGACGGAGAGTTGCAAAGAGATTTTAAGTCGCCAGAGGAAGGAGCCTGATGATCATCTGACTTTTATTCTAACGCCACCATTAGGACTTATTTTAGACTTTATACGATGTGAGCATAATAAACCAAAGACTGTAAATCAATATGGACGACCTGTCAGCTCTGCAAGAATAAAGCCAAATCGTGTGGATCGCCCCCTGGTGGTTGGCTGGTGTGTAAGTAATACACCCTGTCTCTTCTATGTCAGCAGAAAACTAAAAAGAATGAAGGGAGATATTTATGTTTCTGATACGATTGGTTTTAAGTAGGAATTTGATGATGAGACTCCTGATTGGTCGAGCACAGGTATTAGTTGAACTTTGAACTCCATCATGCAACACGGCCGAGTTGGTGTTTAGCTTAATTTCCAACACGAGGAAGTGAACCTGCGTCGTCCATCTTTAAAATATAAATCGTCACCGTCTTATAACCTTCAGCTCATAATCCTCGTTCTGCTCTTTGCTCTGAATGAATGATTTTTTTCTGCTCGTATTCCCCGGTGTGCTCGGCTGAAATGAAGTGCGCCGGCATAATGCACCGTATCGATATCTGGACATGTGGAAACACAACAAATTACAGTCCTGCCCTCTTGGTGAGAGACTCCCTGAGATTTGATCCATAGATCATCCGTCCTCGGGACCCATCAAGCTGTCTCACTCACAGAAGCATTAATGCGTTTTGTTGATATCAGCGTTTTAGACGCCATTAAGAGGAGCAGACGGCACGGTTTGAAAAACTGTACGAAAAGAGGGGGAAGAAAGTTAGAGACTTCTACCCGAGGACGAGTCGTCCATGTTCCGATGGACGGTGGTTTGCATTAGAGGACGGAGACGGTTCATGTTTTGAAAAACCAGAATGACAAACACAAGGTGAATGGGGTTCTGGCTGCATCGTGAAAATATTAAAACTCCGGCACATTTGTTTTGTGCAGTCACGTTAAACTTTAAAAATATGTACAAATATCTATCAAAAATATTAAGACTTTAATTAACGACGGGAAGTAAAGTTAAACTCGTAAAATGAAGGAGACACATTCTGCTCGTATTCAAGTGAATACTTTGTGTCATAAGTTTTAAAAGTTAGAACATATCACTTCCTGTCCGATGCTGCAGCTCCTCCTTTCAGCCTCTGTCTCGAACCCATTCTGCTGTGATTGGTCAATCGCTTCTGGCGAATTTGGCAAATGTTGGCGTCCGCGCTCGCTTCACCTCTTTTCGGGCGCTTCGGGGTTTTCTGTCGATTAAATGAAGATTTACAAGTTGCAGAAGCTTCTGTGGACACACACACACACACACACACACACACATAATGTGACCCTGCAATGATGCCACACGTGCACATTGACAGACACACACACACACAGGAGAACGTAAGCTACAAAAGCAACCACACAGTTACACACACAGACACACTGAGGATCACAGGCATGTTTACAGACGCAGCAGACGGATAAATAAATGATGTGTGTGATCCATAATGAATGCCTCTTGTTCATTACACATTCTCACATTCAACAGGCCATTCCACAGGCCACAGCCCTGTCCTGCCCGTCTGTGGCACGACTCGCTCTTACTTAAACTAATGGACCGGTTCACTTTAAACAGAGCGGGGGGGGGGGGACGCACGGCCACAGGTGGTCACATACACCCACATGTCAAATAGTGGGTTCGTACACACATCTGCACAGTTATTACAAACTTTTACTTATCTATATTCTGTGTCTTTTAAAGTTTTTAATTGGTAAACTGGGGTTGTTTGCTCTGAAACAAACACAATTAGGAATCTATCGACCAATCACGAGTCAGTCCCAGCTGTCAATCATGACATTTCACCATGTTTTTTATAGCATCAAATAACTTGATTGAATCAAACTTGTCAGTGTGATAAGAACAACGTAAAATGAGAGAAACCATTCCTGAGAAATATTTATTTAAAGTGTGCTTTGATTTTTGTTTTGTTTTAGTTTGGTCCAAGTCCCGTCTGCTAACATGGAGGAGGCAGGGTCCATGCCCAATACTGCATCCAGCCACCAGGGGGCGATGACGATGATTTGGCCAGTTAGTTAGTGAAGCAGCAGACTCAGTTTCTAAGATTTCAATGATCAGAAGTAAGTTTTATAAATACAGATTTATTTAACACCGGCCGACGTTGTCAAATTCCGACGGTGATATTGACTCGGCAGCAGCCTGAGGACGAAACAGGAGGAAGATGAAGCTCAGAGATCAGAGCGAGGATTAGGAGAAAGAAACAAGACTGAGGTGGAGGAGGTGGGGGGGGGGGGGGATACTGATGCCCCTGAGGGGTGAGAGAGGAGCAGGGGGGAGGAGGTGGGGGGGAGTCGGGTGATGATGACTTTGTGTTTTATAGATGCTGTCATATATCTCCTCTCTCCTCCTCCTCTTCACTTCCGGCCCCTCACTCAGTATCTCCTCCAGGCACGAGTGGTGTGTGTGTTGTGTGTGTGTGTGTGTGTGGTGGTGTGTGGGGTGGGGTGTGTGTGTGGGGGGGGGGGGGGGGGGGGGGGGGAAATAATTCATTTATTTGAGTTTTTCAGCAAAAGAAAATAATTGTGAAGGTTTGAAAACACATTAAAAATTGAAATCACACAAAACAATAAGACATAAGTCCTGGTTTTAAACGTTCAGTGTAAACATGGACGACTTTTTGTAAATTGCATTGAGAGACTTTGGAAAATGAATATGAATTTATGTGTTTTGCTGAATTATTGTTGTGACGAGTTCTCTTTGCAGCAGGAAACAGATTTTTAAGTGTGAAGATTGAATCAGTGAGGAAATAAAGTTTAAAAGATTTCTTCTTTTAAATATTCATGGCTCTTTTTCTTTTCTTTCATCACATGTTATATGTTTCATACATGTAGGAAAACATATGATCTTTCTCTAAAATGGATTAATTTGATCTCCTCTCCAAAACTGTAGTAAACATAAACAACATATTATATAAATTAGTTTTAGACCATGAAACCAGGTTAAACCTCAACAGGGACTGAAACGTCCCAACTTGATGTAATGAGATTATTTAACAACATTCTGTTCTCCACCATTTACAAACATACTTTTCGAAAAATAAAAATATTATTTTGTCTGTAAATCTCACAGTGATACAGTTCATGTTCATGTTCATATTCAAACCCCCACATTTCAGCATCATCTCATCAGGTCAGCCGGCAGAGGAAATACGGAATGGGATGGGGGGGGGGGGGGGATGGGGGGGTGTTATTTAATTGGGGGGTCATCTGCAAAACAAGGTCTCCTACTTTAAAAGAGCGTGGTCGACCTTTGACCTCCGCGGCCCGGTCCCCACCGGGCCGATCGGATCCGAACAATGGGACCTGCAGGAGAGCGAGCTGCTCTACAAGTGTCACAGCGCCGGGGGTCGGCCATGTTACCATACGCTCATGTCCGGGCCTGTTAGAGCCAGCTTCACTGCACACACACACACACACACACACACACACACACACACACACACACACACACACACACACACACACACACACACACACACACACACTGCTGCTTCACTCTGAAACCTTTACACTGCTGAAAAGCTTTTATTGTGAAGGACTGGTCAGCATTAATTCCTAGTAAACGTTGTCTTTAGCATAAGATTCTGTGATATACTTCATCAGAATCATGATATTTGCCTTCACGTGTGTTTGAATCTCCCGCCAGCTCAGTCCGGTCACCTGATACTCGCACCTGAAGCGACACACACACGCCTCAGGAACAAAGGTGGTGTCTGTGGTCGCGTGCGGCGCCACACGCCTCCCACAGATCAGGAGATATCAGAGCAGCGTGTCAGTTTGAGCGCTCACCTTCGCTGTTGTCTGGAAAAAACAATGAGGGACAAGAGGAAGAAAGGATTTGTTTTAAGAAGAGACCAACGCCTGCGAGATGAATCTATTGTCCTGTTTCAAAGAGACGAAGTGATTTAACCGAAAAGTTACAGATGGAAGATGAAGAGTTAACGGAAAAAGTGTCGGACCTGAGAAACGGATTCCTGATTCCTGAGGCTGATTCTCCCGGAGATGGGGCATCGATAAGAGATCTGACTCTATAGTGTCAGAACCTATCAAACATATAGATTCATACGTTGATCAGTTCATTATGTGTTTGAAGTTAACATAAGATTCATTATTTCTACATCATTATAAGATTAATTGAATTATAACATTTAGTTTAAGCTGTTCTTGTGTGAAAAACTTTAGCATTATTAAGTTTATTATACATATTATGTATAAAGTTTATTATATGTTATATTGATTGTATTAAAATAACATCATTGAGGTTAGAGGACCTTCATCGTCATGGTTACACTAATTAATATGAGGTTCAGGAAGCAGCACTTGACTCGAGACTCACGTTATAATACGTTGGTGTCGTATCAGAATCAAAACACTTATTAAAAACATTCAATAACCTTTGAAACTTATGGAAAACAAACAAGTGATTAGTTTGCAGAACCAGGACATTTAAAAAGTCGTCCTTCAACCCAGGAACCGACCAATCAGAGATCATCATGTTACATTTAATAACATAATTATTTATCTCTATATGTCGACGCAGATTCGTGTTCAGAGGCAGATTAAAACATTTCTGCTACAAAACTATTGTACTATTTACTCTTCCGACTAATTACTTAATACTGTACCTGTAATGTCTGCACGGAATGTTTTAACTCCAGTGAAATCAATAATGACTGTTCCTCCGTGTGTGTGTGTGTGTGTGTGTGTGTGTGTGTGTGTGTGTGTGTGTGTGTGTGTGTGTGTGTGTGTGTGTGTGTGGGTGTGTGTGTGTGTGTGTGTGTGTGTGTCCCGAGGCCTGGCAGATAATGCGGCGTGGATCTATGGCTGCAGCCACATCTGTCTGTGCTGCCGCTCTCAGACAAACTGCTGCTTGATCTCCATTGACCTGACGCTGGGCTCAGTGTCTGTGGCCGTCTGTAGAACGGCAGCACGGCCGAGGCCTCGCAGCCGTTCACTCCGCAGGACTCACTCCGGACAGCGTGTGGCGCTCAATCATTAACTTGTATTCTGCTCTTTGGAAACAGTTTGAATATTATATGAGTTTAACACATTAACAACGTTTTTTCAATCAGATCATGTTAACAAAAACAATCCTGAGTGTAAAAACCTGAATCTACTTCAATTCACTTTACTGTTTTTGAATATATACCATGTATATACATCTGTATATAGTACTACTGCAATATAATTACCCCCAAGAACAAAAACAAAAACAATGTACTTCCATAAAAACATGTTCTTGCTTAATTCTTACTTAAAATCAACAAAGAATGTTAACTTCCAAAGTGTTGTGTAGCTTTAGTGTTTGTTGTGTGTTTGATTTTTGAGTTAAAGTGTCATGTGTAGTATTTAGATATTCTTTGCTTGTATTAAAAATTAAATGGTTGTTGTGAAAATTGGTTCAGTCTTTGTTTCATTTCAGTTTTGCCCTTAAAGAATACAACTTTGGAGATAAAAACAATAAGTATGACAACAAGAAAACTGTTTTTCTATTCTACATATTGGAGTTATAATATTTTAAGAATTTGAAAAAGAGTTAAAGAGCCACAATTGCTGACATCCAGTGGTTTACGACCTGTACTGCAGCCAGCCACTAGGGGGCCATCGAGATGAATCGGCTTCACTTTTGGGTCCATTTTCCACATTTGTGTTGTTTCACAATTCTTTGTTGAATTTCTTGGGACCAAAGCTCATTTAAACACACACGCACACACACACACGCACCACACACACACACACACACACACACACACACACACACACACACACACACACACACACACACACACACACCGGGTCCTCGGGCCACAGTCGAAGTGTTTAACGCTCCAGATGTTGCACACGATGATAAATCACTGGCTTCATCCACGAGGCGTCGCCGTGACGGATCATCCGACTCGGCGCAGTGTTACTAATTATCGGTGTAACAGCTGATCGCTCCGCGTGTCAACACCTCTCGTGACGCGCTGCTTCTGAGGGGAATGCCAATAAGAAGCCACCTGATAAGATGCGGGGAGCAGATTGCATGCGACCGCTATTGACCCACCGACCGGGAGACGTCCGGAGCGATCGTGCACCAACGCCTCTGAGCTGCCGCACAGACGGGATGAATAATGGGTCTGTAGTTTGAATCCAATCAGAGGGAAAGAATAAAACACTGCAGAGGCAATTAAACAAGAAGTGGATTCTTTTTCTGGATTCCATCAAATACTCGTGTGTTCCTGCTGCTGATACTTTGGATAAAGAGGGTTTAAAAAAACACATGTCAGAGAACCACATTGTATTTGTTCGTGTTGCTGTGATATGTTAATATCTCAAAATTTGAATCAGTGGGAGAACCGCACCGATGTTTGATCTTTTATTGATGGTATTTTTTATAAAAATCTTCTTGTTGTCGGTGCTGTTTTATGTGGACAACAAATTTTAATAAAATCATTTTAGTGCAGTGACATATGAAACAAAACTGCATTTTTTGCCTTTTTCTGAATTCAAACCTGACCAAGGATTAATTGATTAATTGAAATATGTATATAAATATATATATTTGTATATGTAAGGGTCTATAGGTGGTTCCACTACGATATAATATAATTCTGTGTAATACCAGAAGTTAGTTAGCTCGCTACCATGACCAAGTAGCACAAGACTAATCTGGGCCACCTTTGGTACCTTAGGTTGACATGTGGTATTGCTGTGGTTCACTCGTGGCCCAGATCTGGCAAACAGGAGGGGACCAAGTGAGTCGGATGGGAGACAAATCTGGGCCAAAACAATACTGTGATATTACTTTTGTTCACGCTAAAATGGTAAAATGGTCCTCTAATCACTGCGATGTCCTTCACATGAACAGATTCGGTTTGAGATTCTCCTCCAGGACTCTGGGATCACACTCTCTCTCTCTCTCTCTCTCTGTGAGTTGTCGTCTCACTCGCCCCGGCGTCCCCTGTGGAGCCTTGTCACCGGGTTGTCACGATCGGCCTGAGAAACACAACACAGCGTCATCCCGTCGATCAATAACAAGAGACGGGCCCAACAAGCTCGATGGGAGAGGGAGAAGATGGATGGAGAGTGGTCGCCTCTCGTTTGTTCGGCTGTTCACTCCCTGCTCTGCATTACCTGGATCACAGAGCACACACTCCCTGTGGGGCACACACACACTCACACCCACACACACACACACACACACACCGGGACATAACCATAGACTGGAACACACACACACACACACACACACACACACAGATCCATGCACCAGCAGACACACACATTTACATACGCTGTGCAGCAGCAGGACAAACAATCAATTCACACCACTTAGTTGCTCATTTCGAGTTCATCATTTGGTTTTTATCTGGACTCTTTATTGATTCCACACAGAGCGAGACGGAGAGAGATTACAGAAAGAAAAATCTTCTGTTTCAACGGAGACACTTTGGGGAATCGTTTTCTGAGTTTCTCTTGAATCTGCTTCAGGTCACTGACTGAGAGTCACAGCTTCAACCGTCACAACCAGCTGCAGCTGAAGAGTGAAGCTGAACTGAGATCAGTTAGAAACACTCTGAAGTTATTAAAAACCAGAGTTTATCTCCAATGTTCAGCAGGAAAACTTTTAAAATGTGAAGAATTCGTAACGCCCCCGCAGCTCCTTTGATTCAGGAAGCAGAGGATCATGGGTAATATCCGGCGTTCAGTCTTTTTTCTCTACATCAATCGGACACAGTGTCTGTTTCCAAATTGGCCTTTTGGGGTTTTATTTTACTGGTTGACTAAAGGTACAAACAGCTCCAGTTGGTTGAAACCTTGGTTCCTTGTCACTTATTGAGGAGCTGAATCAAACTGCTTGTCTCGTCTGGTGAACGTGTGGACGTGGCCGAGCCGTCACCTGTCGGCTGCTGCTCGTCAACACGACAGCAGAGTCAGATTTATTGTCTCCGCTCGTCTTTCCGCCTCCCAGTTTATCTTTCTATTTCCCGCCTGCCAGCTTGTTTCACCGTCCGCACAGAACCAGAGGGAGTTTTCCAGACATGTCAAATCACCTTGACGCTCAGGAACGTCAGGGAACACGGATCCATACCAGGGAGTAAAAGTCGGGATATATCTTCGCCTCAGCTTCTTTGATTTGGACCGTTTGTTTTTCTAATCTGCTTCACGAGTCTCAGCTTTTCAGGCGTTTGCAAGTCGACTTAAAAACAACATTTCTCTTTGTTCCTCACAGCTCTGAGTCCAATAACCTGTAAATCTGACGTTTGAATTACGTGTGGACTCATCCTCTTGGTTTCCTGGCAAAACGTCGAGACGAATTAGAGAAACGCATCATTCCTGTGAAGATTGAGGGTTGAGGCATCCGTCACTCATCTTTTCCATCTTCCTCCCGCCTCTGCGCTCCATCGCTCCTCTCTGCAGGAGACAGACTGCATTACAGAAGCCATCATATCGCTGCTGCACCACCCATGTGTGTGTGAGTGTTTGTAGTGTGTAACAGTACGATACATCATTCATGCCGTCATCTTTCTTTCATGCCGGAGGGGAGAGAGAGTGTGTGTGTGTGTGGTTCGCCTGCTCGTATTTGTTTGTTCACACATGAGCGCCGGTTCAGAGGGAGGCAGCTCGTAGTCGTCCCATCGGCGGCGTGACACCGGAGAGTCCCAGCAGGCCGCCGCTCCAGTGACCTCCCGTAATCTCCTGTGATTGACACCTCTTATGATTACGACATCTCCTGCCCCGCGACGACTGACGGCTGCAAACTCCGACTGCACTTCAGTCGTCTGAAACCGCGGCAGCGAATCGCCCGGGGGCTGCAGGCCGAGGACGGACTCAGAGGAGGAGGAGGAGGAGGAGGAGGAGGAGGAGGAGGAGGAGGAGGAGGAGGAGGAGGGGGTCCCACCGCTGCTCTTCCTCGTCTGCGCTCTCATCCCGCGTCCCGACCTCTGACCTTTAAAGGCCTCACCTCCCTCGGATCAGTGCGCTGCCTGCGCTGGCTCGGTCAAAGGAGAAGAACTTTAATATTTAATCCCCTTTTTTTTCACTTTGTGTAATCCAGCCGCACTTCTACCGGTTCTGTTGCCCCAAAGCAATGAGTGACAGATACATAGCACTGGATGAAAATTTAAAATCGTACCAATGAGTACCCCCCCCCCCCACCACCACCACCACCACCACCACCCTCACACCTCCAACGCACACACAGACTGATGCTGACCGACTGCTCGGCATTGTGGGAAGCTTCATGTGGATCTGCCTCCTCAGACTATGAAATAATGATGCTGTGATCCCCCATCGCCCCCCCCCACCTCCGTCTGTCCAGTCCCTCGATCCTCCTCCTCATCGTATGTCCCTTGTTCCTGTCCTCCTCTTCCTCTCTCTACCTCTCTCTACCTCTCTCTTCCTCTCTCTACCTCTCTCTACCTCTCTCTTCCTCATCTACCTCTCTCTTACTCCTCTTCCTCCCTCTTCCTCCTATTCCCAATTCAAGGGGTGACACGTCAAATCACACCAGACCAAGAAATACTGAACTACATTATTTCAATCATTAATTGACTCATTTGTTATCAAACACAGTGCAGGTTGCATCCATATAAATGAAAGTACAACAGTAGAGTTTAAGTTCAAACCTCCAGACACGTCATACGCAACATATCTCAACCAAAACTCGAGAATTCAAATTGCGATTTAATTAAGACAACGATACCATTGTAGTTTTAAAATTAGCATCAAGAAATTTAAAACACGACCATGTCTGAATGAGGCTCAGTGTGTGTGTGTGTTGCAGTTAAAACCTAAAACGTTGATGAACTTGATCAGACGAACGTGAGAACTTGAGACGCTCTGGACAAAGTTCAGCTCCGGAGCGTCCGAGCCCGTTTTCCTCTTCGTCCATTTTGAGTTTTGTCGGAGAACGATCGACTGCTAAGTAAAAGGAAAACGTTTTAAATTCTCATTTTACATTTCTCATAAAAGCCCGTTGCTGGCAGAGAGATCGGCTTTTACCACGAGGCCTTCGGAGCAGCGCGAGCTCGACGCTCCTGCAGAGGAGGAGTCGCAGGAGGCTCGTTGACTTTCAGTCGGTTACAAACACACTGAGGTTCTGCAGGAGGAAATCAGAATAAGAGCTGGTTACTGGTCTAAATCTAAAAATAAAAACACCGTGAACATGAGGAGAAAGGGACTGGAGCTCCTGTGCTGTTTGTGTCTGGGTGTTATGCTGCGGGTCTGAGTGTGTGGGTCTCGGAGGTGTAGTAAAGCCAGGGAGTGGTGGTCTGGGGAAGGAAAAGCAGCCTAATGGACTCGGTACTAATGGGCGGCAGCAGCGGCAGTTGGACTATTCGTGCAATTAGAACAGGAAAGAGAGTGAGTGAGGATTTGCTGATGATGGACCCGGAGTGACTGCTACCACTCAGACCCCTGAACCGATGAACAGATACAGACCATCATCATCGTCTTGAACCTTAAAGTGAAAGATCCAGGTTCTGTGAAACACACGTTCCAGCGGAGACGGACTCCAACATCCAACGCTGTGAGCGAAGATATAGAAATCTAATCAAATCAAATGTTACAAGTCATGTTAAATATTTGTCTGAATCATAGACTGTAAATAAAGATGGACGTCAGGTTTCCATTTCCTCCAGTTGTTGCACATCTGTATCTGTAAAGCTATTTCACAGGTCTCACAAAGTCAAACTACACCAGTTTAAAAGTTGATTAAAGTTCCTTTTTGTTCTTGAATAAAGTTGAAATTAATGAAAACCAGGTTGTGGGTTCGAAACCCGACGGCCGACCGGGGTCTCTCTGTTTGGAGTTTGCATGTAAAGACTCTAACTCGACCGTGGCTGTGAATATGAGGGTGAATAGTTCCTCCGAGGCAAAAAGGGTTTTGGGAATTGACCCACATCCGGCTCACATACTGGCACCAGGTGGTCTGCTCCTGTTTGCCACATCTGGGCCACAAGCAGGCCCACATCTGGGCCACAAGTAGGCCCACATCTGGGCCACAAGCAGGCCCACATCTGGATGGTATCTGGGTGTTTGTCTCTGTTCCTCACTGGCGACCCGTCCTGTGCTCCGCCTCTCGCCCCAATGTCTGCTGGGATTGGCTGCAGCTCCACTACCTCCCTTAAAGGACGAGTGGAAAAGATAATGGATGGATGTTTGTGTCCGTGTGTGAGCGTGGATGATTGTGAGTCTATGTGTTGTGATACGCTGGTGACCTGTTCAGTGTGTGGTCAGCCTCTCACACAACTACACAACTACACAGGTCCTGGCAGGTTTGAGCCCAGCCCCTTCTTGCTGTGAGGCGACAGTGCGTACGTACCACTGCACCACCGTGTCACAGAGAGGACGAACAATAGAATTTAAAAAACAATAACTTTGAAGTTACACCTGATTTCACGAAGTCAGTTTTAGCTTTTGTGGTAAAATAATGAATTCATCAGCACATTCACACCTGATGTTTATTACTGTTGTTGTACATGTGTAGTTATATGATAAACTGTGGTACATTATACTGTGCGTCAGATTTAGATTTATTAAAAGAGGATAACATAGAAAATGCTGAGACTTCATGAAGAACTGCAGATGTTTTCATTTAATAAAATAATGATGTAAACACAGAAGCTGCTCAGGTCCAGGATCCAGGCCACATGATGTAAGAGTCTCCGGCAGCAGCGCCGGGCCGGGCTTGGTTAACTGAAGAGGTTCTGACACTCACACTGACTTTCATTACAGCCACTGAAATGCTGGATGCAATTTTAATGAAGCCTTTTCATAAAGCTTTACACTAATGAACCACAGAGTCAGTTAGGGTGGCGTGTTCACGCTGCAGGGAGGAAACACGAGGGGGGGGGGGGGGGACATTAGACTCTGCTGCAGTGTCAGCACATCTGGACTCATCTGGACTCATCTGGTTGATTTGAAAGTGAGATCACTTTCCTGTACGATTCATTCATTGTGCGGCCGCATCAATATCTAATGTTTGTCTGGTGTCAAATATTATCTGCATTTATTTCTAAATTGAAAACTGTTTTTACTGAGAACCTGTTCAGGGAAGAAAGAAAGTTTGAATATAGACGAATATTGAATTTTACAAGGAAATAAAAGGATTACAAAATAGACAATAATGGCCAAAACCTCCCGATGTTAAAGAAAGTGATAAAAACTAATTCTTGGAGTCGCCTCTTTGTCCAGATCTGTGTATCAATATGATGATGCTGATAAAAGCCCAACTCAATAAAAACACATTTAAATTGGTTAAATCTGGATTTTTACTGCTCAAAATTCTACACATTAATAGAAATCATATTTGTATTATATATTTGTTTAAGTTATTCCCTGGAAAATCTGTGAAATTGTCAGGAAAAAAACTTGTCTTGTCCTTTTGTCAAGTTCTGTGAAAATCCATCCTGCAGTTTTTGCGTCATCCTGCTGACGAACAAACAAACAAACAAACAAACAAACAAACAAACAACAACGTTCTTATTGTAACATAAAAGTATTTTACAGAATGAACTTGAATCTTTATTCAACTTAACTGAACAAATGTCACGTAGCTATTCGTGGTCATTTCATTGTCTCAGTCCTATTCAACACAATAACCACACTTCTGTGTGTTAAACACATTGTGTGAACTGTGTAGTTTGTGAATCATCAAGCAAATTAAATTTACACGGCTTAAAATTTCCCCTCGATTCAGAAAAAAACTGAAAAAGTCCCCAAAAATACAGCGGAAAAAACTCAGAGCAAAAAAAAACCCAAGAGTTTTCCCAAAGTGACAGATTCTCCCGTTAATTAGCCTGATGATGTTTTGATTAGAACAGGTAGCTCATTAGTGCGTGTGTGTGTGTGTGTGTGTGTGTGTGTGTGTGTGTGTGTGTGTGTGTGTGTGTGTGTGTGTGTGTGTGTGTGTGTGTGTGTGAACACGCGTGTGGGGTCGTGTGGCGTGTTTCTGTGTAAAATGCTCGCATCTTAATTACTGGGAGTTGGTATCAGTTCTGCGTGGTGTCAGGAGACACCCCCCCCCCCCCCCCCCTCTCAGGGACCTCCAGTCTGACTCTGTCTTCATTAAGTGAACATCAGGTGCTAATTAGCTCAGAATAACTTAATGTCAATGTGGCAAGGAGCCAAACAGGAAACTGTGCAGACTGGAACCTGTGCCCGCTTGACTGATACTGCCCCCTGGTGGAGCCAGGGGCCTGTTACAGAACAGAATTAGTTTCTGGTTTGTCTCTCCTCGTTTCTCTTAATACTTGGTGGTTTGGCTGTATCACCACGGGGGGTCAGACTCACCTTCCTGACACAGAGCTGCAGGTCCCCCCCCCCCCCTCACACCTTCATGTGCACGGACGGAGGCGGACTGAGGAGGTGAAGCTGTGCACAGATAAAGTGATTCTTCACACATGTTTGACCCTGATTACACGTGTAACGACACAATATTCAGTAAACAGACTATTTTTTAATCTAGGTCTGAACGTTGTACTGGTTTTCTCTATGTTCTCATCTGTAACACTTTTATATTTATATTTGATTGTTTCCTAATGTTTGCCTTCAATTATTCATGTTCAACCTGTGAAGCATCTTGTAACTGGGAGTTGTTGAAAGAGTTATTATTACTATTATTATATAATAATAATAATGAACATAATTTTATCAGAGAGCCTTTCCTGATTTTACCTGAATTTAATTTAGATTTATATAAATTAATTTATGTCTTTTAGAGTTATTTTAAAAGGAAACTGTCTTCTTGTGATTCCTTATTTTTTTGTTGTGCTCATGATTTTATGATCTTCTGCCCTCGTAAAGCATTTTGTAATTTAGATTTTAAAAAGACATCTTTACATTCAAGTTATTATTATTATTATTATTATTATTATTTTTATTTGTATTATTATCAGCATTTAGCTGAGATGTGTTTTCTCTGTTTAAACAGTGTCATTCACCTTTGTCTCTAATTTGAAAGTAATAAAGCTCATTAAATATTTATCATCAACAATTGTATTAATGCATCATTTCAATTAGTCAATTAGCAAAACAAAAACTCTGGTTAAAACCTCTAAGTGTCCATATTTACATCATATTATTTATAATTGCATTCTGATTCATCACCTACAGTAGGTTTACATGCTGTAATGTTAATAATAAACATTATTTGTCTCAGCAGCGTTTGCATTGGGGGGGGGGGGGGGGGGGGGGGGCGTGGACACTGTGTGACACGCCCCTCCACATATGGTCACTTCTGGTTCCAGAAATCAAGATGGCGTTGAGCCATATAGAAATCAAATCTGTGGCCACATGGTAAAACCCCCACAATGCCTTGCAGCTTCCGGCCTGACAGGCACGTGATGCACGTTGATTGGTCAGATGTGCTCAGGTGTGTTGGTGGGCGGAGCTAATTATATTCCCTCGTGACCTTTTAGAACCGAGTGAAGGAAAAACTGAGGAAACGTCAGATGTTGGATTTTTAACCTGTGACCGATGTTGTTATTGTGGTTTTATCTGGCTCCTTTAGAATTGTGTTAATACAACAGTCACATATAAGAGACACACACACACATCTGGAGCAACATCTGTACTGACCTCCATGTTATTAGGATGGTGTGTGTGTGTGTTACATGACCTGACATGTGATGAGCTTTGTGTTGTTGTAGGTTTGATACTTGATGCCTGCAGAGTTTCCATCTCGTGCAAAGGTTGATCTCAAAAAGTTGTTGTTGTGTTGTTTGAAAAAAAAGTTTGAATGAAAAGTTTTAATCTGGTATCTTGTTCTACTTGTGTGGTTATCTGCGTGATTATATTTATATTATTCTTATTATCATGTAAGTCATCTGTCAGTGCATCATGACGAATTATATTCTATTTATCTAATCGTTATATAACGTCCTGCACATTCAGTTTTCATAGTAGTTTATTCGTGATGATCACGTGAATGTCTTAAGTGAGATATCATTCTGTCAGTAATTGTGATTCATTTGAATCTAAATCCCTCGTAGTAACGTCTTCTCAATTAGGCCACGATAGGGTCGCCAAGCTTTATAAAATGACTTTTCTTTTACTTGATCACTGAGCAATGTATTTTAAGATGCAGATCATAGTTTGATCAGTAATTGTGATTAGATGTAGATCTAATCCGTAGTAGCGTTTCTCATTAGCTCAGAGAGGCGCCAAGCTTTACTAAAATAGACTTCTTGTTATGGTCACTGATAGTAGATAGATAGATAGATAGATAGATAGATAGATATGATAGATATGATAAGATAGATTAGTAGATAGTGGAGATAGAGTGGTAGAAGATAGATAGATAGATAGATAGATAGATAGATAGATGATAGATAGATAGATAGATAGTGATAGATAGATAGTAGATAGATAGATGATGATGATAGATGATAGCATCAGATAGATAGATCAGTGTGTGTGTGTGTGTGCATGTGTAGTGGATGATAGATAGATAGATAGATAGATAGATAGATAGATAGATGCTCTTTATTGATATTGTTACAGCAGCATTGCACATAGAGCGAAGAACAAGACACCAAAAGAGACAAGCGTGCAAAATTGCAGTAGTTGTTTGCAAAGGTAAAGAAAGGAACATGACTTAAATAAATAAATATCAATATAAGTAAAAAATAATTCACATTCACACAATTTGACCTCCATATAATTTAAACCTACTCACTTATTACAGGAACTGATTCTCCTCTTTCTAGATGAACTTTGTCTCAGTTAATAAACGTTGTGCGTTGTGTATATTGAGGTAATACATCATTGAATTATTATTATTAATATTTATTAGACCAAGCTTTGAACCAGCAGGCAATAATACATCACATTTTTTAAAGGTGCATCATCTTCTTTCCACTATGTGGCAGTAGAAACAACATTGTTATATTTTCATCTTGTAAAGTAGAGTTTTTTAACTTTACATAAACATTAATTCAGGGTTTTATATTTAATTTAGTTCGTTCTTCACTCGTCTTTTAGATCTGAGGGAAATCTGTGATTCTTGATCTGCTAAATGCTCCATTACATTACATCATCTCTTAACTTTGTGTAGTTAGTTCACAGTTGATCTGTCGTTGATCCTCCGAATTAATAAAGTAGATGATGCACTAAAGGTGTGTGTGTGTGTGTGTGTGTGTGTGTTGTGTGTGTGTGTTAGTGTGTCGTGTGTGTGTGTGTGTTTGCACTGTGACCTCTCCTTCCTGGCAGGCCGTTACCCATGATTCTTAGCGGGAGGCCAGCTGTCAGGGCCTGCGTCCAGCGTTTTCCAGCTCAGACTGTGGGAAAGCGGGAACCCCCCGCTTCGTCTCACAAGACTCACTAATATCTTAACAACTGCCCCGTGTTCTCATCCCACTTCCTGGAGCGAACGGCTAAATATAATACGCCCGGGGCCGTGGACTTCCCGCCCCTGTCCCGAAATACACAGTCAAAATACTGCTCGCTAACATCAAGCGTGTTTTCTCAGAGTTTCCTCAAAGTCCGTCGCCGACTTCCTCCCTGGTTCTGTTGGGTTAATGGAGGAATTCACCATTTTAGCTAAAAAAGCTGGATTCAGTGGGAAAAGTTGTTCTGGTTGAGGGGATTTCCAAAGATGTTCCTGGAGACTGACACGACTTCGTGACCCAAAGAAGAGGAAGAGGAAGAGTTGGGTTATATGTTGTAAATAAATATGATGAATGAGTCACAGAGATATCGAAGCATGAACAAGACGTTGCTATAGAACATTATGACGTTTTAGAAGAGCAGGGAAATGCGCATTTTCAAAAGCAGCCAAACATTGTGAAGCATAAAATGATAAATTAAGAAAGATGACGGCATGAATGATGTATCGTACTGTTACACGCTACAGTCACTCACACAGACGTTTAGCTGAGGTTGAACATGAAGCGTTTGAAGATTCTCCAGGAAATGACATCACAGTAAGGAAAACTACCAATGTAGACGCTGGAGGAACTTTTCAGAGTTCAGAGGTTTCAAAGGTGAAAAAGACCAAAAGTAAAACCTACTGAGTGGATTTCCACGACAGCTGGAGGGAGACGTGAACCAGGAAAGATTAAAGTGTGAATCCGGACAAAGAGGCGGATGCAGGGAGGTTTGATACTTTTCTCTAACTTTGCACGAGGGACATTATTCACAGATTTCTCAGAATAATTCACGGTTCTCGATGGAAACGTGAGGTTCATTCAGACGACTGACATCTGTGAGTCTGTAGCTCGCTGCAGCTCGATAGAAAAGTGTCGGGCCTCGGCGGAGGCTTGAGATCCAGATGCGATGTCTGTAATTTCCCACTTTTTGTGCTTTGCGGCTGCAAAAAGAAGCGAAGGCCAAACCCAACCCGGATGAATGGAAGAGCTGGTTGGTTGCATGTCTGGCTGAGTACACACAGCACTTAACCCCATTGCTGAATACCACACTACCACCACCACCACCACCACCACCACCACCATCAGCAGCAGCAGCAGCATCAGGCCATTACTGTTCAGGAAATATGCTGAATTATTCAATCACTTCCTCTGCATTCTCTACAGGATGCACAGGGTCTGTTGGAAATCACAGAAAGGGTGTGTGTGTGTGTGTGTGTGTGTGTGTGTGTGTGTGTGTGTGTGTGTGGTGTGTGTGTGTGTGTGTGTTAATGACGTGCACATAGAGGGTCTGTGCTCATGTGTGTCATAAAGTCGTGATCATGACCTACATTACGTTCCCTGCTTGTACCAGATTTACAGTAGATCACAATACAACGATGTAACTCCTCAAATATTAACAATAGAATAAATCAAGTTTTGTAACATTAGTGAATGAGATTTAAAAACAAATGTTTTGTGTTTTTTACAGATCCAACACTTTATTATTTATTTTTTAATCTGCAGCCTTTGGTTTCAAATCATTTCTCTGAAACTGGTCTGAGCCGATAAATCATTAGATCACGTCTCGCTTTTTATTTCAGCCACTTGCGTCACGATTAAACACAAAACAATAATCTAAGTGATACAAATATAATGAGACACTAAATGAAGTATTTGTAATGTACAGTAAGATGTGAGAAAGCCAGAGGAACAGACACGTGTGTTGGATCTGTACCATGCAAATGAAGAAAGACCCTCCCTCCTCCATGTTAGCAGATGGGACGTGGACCAAACATCTGGGCTTTGGCCAAGTTCCTATCGCACTGATGTTTGTTCAAGTGTTTCGGATAAGTTTGGTTTAATGAGTTATTGATGATATAAATCTGGGGGGAAACGTCTTGATTGACAGCTGAGACTGACTCACGACCTCGATCCCGCGACTCCACGCCCACCTCTGCTCAGTCTCCAGATGTTTAGATGGAAGCCTCCATGCACGAGACATTCTGGTTTCATTTCTGTTCGGTGGGAGGAAGTCGACATGTCGTCCATCTTTATTTACAAGAGATGGAAAGTGCTTCATTCATTCATTCATATCAACCTGAGTCAGAACTGTTCATTAACAAGCGAGTCCACATCTGTTGCCTTTTACCCAGAACCCCCCTGTGTTGTGGGGCCGGTTCCTCCGCACCGCGCCACGTTCTGGTATTTCTCTCTCACTGGACCAAATCAAACAAAGTGAAGGAGTCTCCGATGAGCCTCTACAAAGTGGGTGGGAGCGTTGTTTTATCTCGGTCCTTGAACACAGCTGCTGCCTCTGCTGACCCAGAGCTCTGCTCGCCGGCGCACACAGAGACCTCACTGCTGTGGGCTCGGTCGGACATTTTATAAAGAGACGACGACAGCGGAGAGGAGCAGATGAACCGGCCTCTAAAGTCCGATTCATTGAGTTTTCAGAAAAGCAACGGGGCAGATGTGAATCCCATATTGTCATTTCCTTTCTGTTGACTCCGCTCATCATGATCTACGTGAAGATGTCTGCACAGGAATGCAGCTGTTGTGAGTTGCCAGAGTGAGAAAAGGCTGAAGACGGGACAGGGGCCGAAAGAATGAGAGTGGGAGGGAGGGAGGGGGAGGGAGGGAGGGAGGGAGGGAGGGATGTGAATTCCAGAGGGCAGGGAGCGTTTTGTCATCCCAGCAGCAGAAACAGGAAGTGAGTTAAAACCTCTCTCCTGACCTCTCGACCCCTGCAGATAACATTCCCACCCTCCTCCATCCCTGCAGCTGTGTGAAGCCCTCCCTCGCTCCCTCGCTCCCTCACTCCCTCGCTCCCTCTCTCTCTCTCTCTCTCTCTCTCGCTCTCTCGCTCTCCTACACGTTTCCTGAACGCACGTCCAACTCCGCCAATCTCCAGCGCTCGCTTCTCGGTAATTGACGATCAGCGCTTCGCAGACATTGTGTGCGTTTTTTTGAAAACACGTGATTATTTATAAACTTGACCATCGCATGTGTTTCTGATTCAGCTTCTTTCTCGTGGCTGCAGTTTGTTTAAAGAAAGTCAATTTCCTGTTTGAGCATCTTTTTTAAATCGTTCCTATTGTGACATGAGGTTTTAAGTTGTTTTCCTTTTGCCACATTACACAAATTGACTCTGAGTTGGTCCTGAGCATTTCAATGTGAGGAAACGAGAGAGACTAGTTTACAGATGTCGTGTTGTTAAAATGAGTTTAGGTGGTTTTGCAGAATTCCTCTTCGTGACCACACACAAACTTTAACTGTATCCTGACCACAATCCACATCAGACCCTAACTGGGACCTCACCAGTGACGTTTAGCCTCATTAGAACTGAGCTTTGGCCCCCCAGTGGATCTACTGGTCCTGAGAGGGTCAGTGTCTGTACTGTTTCTAAAAGGAAACAAAATACAAACATGCATATGATGATGGTGGGAAAAGACCTGGAAGCTTTATATATATATATAAATACAGTCTATTGGAGGAAACACATTTACTAACGTTGCTTTCTAAGGCAGCATGGTGGTGCAGAGGTTTGTTGCTCCACAGCAAGAAGGTTCCCGGTTGGAATCCTGGTTTGGTCGTGGTCTTTGTCTGTGTGCATGGTCACTCCGACCCCCTCCCAGAGTTGAAGACGTGCAGATTGGAGTTATAAGCGAATTGGAGACTCTGAATTGACTGTAGGTGTGAATGAGCTGGTGACCTGGACCCCTGCTCTCCTCCCAACGTCAGCTGATCTAAAAGATGAGCAGCAAGGATCTTGTTTTCTAAAGAAACACATTCGTCTTCTAAAGATCTTATTTATATAATATACATATCGTTTGTCGTGCCACCCTCTGAATCTCACTCTCGTCTCAACGTGAACGTCGGCCTCTGACATGATCGTAACGCTGAATCGTCACCTCTGTTAGAACAAAGGTCAGAGGTGCTTTGAATTCTTCATATGTATTTGTGTGATACCGTGCATGAAAATATTCTCTTATCTCTTCCTCTTGTCTTCATTCCCTCCTCCCTTCCACCCACGCAAATCCCCAACTTCCTATTGGAGCTCGCTCTCTCTGCGCACAAGCACACACACACACACACACACACACACACACAAAGCCACACCTATGACCTCTTATCTTTTCCGTGCACCTAAACCATCGGACTTTATTCTGCATCTTGGCTCATCACATCATAGAAACCTGCCCTGACAAAACTGAATTTCCATGTTTCCATAGAACAGCATCAACATGTTTCTGTTTCTTGTTCCGTCGTCATATCAAATGTAAACACACACACACACACACACACACACACACACACACACACACACACACACACACACACACACACACACACAACACACGTGAGTTACAGTTGATTTAGTTTCTCCCGGCTCTATATCCCGGTGTTTCTGCCAGTTAACATGTTTGTGATCTTCCTGAATCGTCCCGGAGCTCGACACCTCCTCCCTCCCTCCCTCCCTCCTCCTGGGCTGCTCCTCTGAAGCCGACCTCTGACCTCCTTTCATTTTCATTACTTTTGTTTTTTCCCTCCCCGCTGACAGCCATAACCCACAGCGCTGAGTGTGTGTGAGGCCGAGCTCGTATGTGTCAGCGCTCGTCCTGTAAAAAGCACAAGAATAGTTCCGCGGGGTGATTGACAGCTGCATGGGTGTTTGACGGACAGGCGGTTTTGTTCCTGAGCGGCTGGGAGACTGACTCCCAGGGCGCACCGGGACAGCGGCTGTATAGAGGCAACACGGCCCACGGCGAAGATGCACTGGTTGGCGAGGGTAGGGGGTCGGGCCGGGTTGGGGGCCGGCTCCTCACCTCTGTACACCCACGGCTTTAACAGCGGGGTTGGAGGTCGCGGCTGGAAGTGGCATCACTCGTCAGGCTGTCATCGCGGAGGAGACACGTTTCTTTCTAGTGAGGTACACTTGTCTGTTTCCCTCTCGGCCCCGTCGCCCTCCATCGGTATTTAAGCTCATGCAGGTTGTAGCAGTTTAGTTTAGTTTAAGATTTTGTTGCCCGCTCATTATCGATCCATTCCTCCATTGTCCTCCATCCTCCGGCTTGGTTTGGGGAGGCAGCCATCCAAGTGGGGTGTCCCAGATCCACCTCATCCTGGTGGATCCTGAAGGTGTTTCTAGGCAACATGGGATATGAAATCCCTCCAGCAAGTTCTGGAACTGCCCTGAGGTCTCCTCCCAGTTGTGCTGCCCAGTAAACCTCCGACGGAAACATTAGAAACACCTGTCACCTGTTGATGTGAAGGACTGCATGTCTGAGCCCCTCACCCTGAGCCCCTCACCCTGATCCCAGACACCTGATGGAGAAAACCCATTGCAGTCCAGTGGTTTTCTCTTGTTCTTTCGGTCACGACCCACAGCTCTCGACCGTAGGTGAGGGTTTGAGAAACCTTGGAAACTCCTAAAATCAGGCTCTTGATTCACATGCATATGGAATCTAATCTTTTCTGATGCA
This sequence comes from Reinhardtius hippoglossoides, assembly GCA_006182925.3. Lineage (NCBI taxonomy): Eukaryota > Metazoa > Chordata > Actinopteri > Pleuronectiformes > Pleuronectidae > Reinhardtius > Reinhardtius hippoglossoides. The sequence goes on from CM031684.1 coordinate 22,866,339, forward strand.
TTTTAATCAGAGGCTGCGGCTGCATCCAAACAAGTTCTCCTACTTTCTCCCAGGTTCCAGTTGGCCTCGTGGTACTTGTAGTTTTTGGGGACAGGGTTTCTTCCTGAGCGACGAGAGAAGTGTTTGTGTTTTGGGAGCGATCACCTGACCCGACTTGTAACTCTCCTCACGTTCCTCCTCGATCCTAGAATTCCAGAGCGAGCGACTTGCCCCTGGAAATCCCCACAGATTTAGAGCACCATGAATTCTCCTCCATATTATATTTGTTTTATTCTTTTCTGGGAACACGTGTAATCCACGGTATCGGACCATCAGATCTATCAGATCCCAAACAGAAGTGATGCACAATGTTCTGAAGCAGACTTCAGAAACGGGTCAGCAGTTTAAAGCTGTCGTTGTTGAACAGGACCCGAGGCTCCAGGACCTCGACCGGAGCATTAAGGTTAAATTCAACGTTTAGATGATGATGATGGATGATGCTGAACTAATGTGTATTGATAAGTTTGTCCTCCGTCACACACACATCACTCTAAGGTGATGACAACTGGCTCAGGTCAGAACTCGTCTTTCATTCTTTTATCTTTGTGCGATAGGACGTTTTTCTACTAATGACTAATGTACGTTGATGATGCAAAATGCTGTTAAAACTCCAATAGGACGATATAATGTGATAAACATGTGTACATAATATGATTTAGGTCAGAATACTAGTAACTCGTAATCTAAATATGCTTATTCCGACTCTTGTCTTCACCAGGTTAATATCCTGATATCTGCGTCCATGGAAACGTGTGAGCAATTCATGACTCTCACTTACTTATTCACTGTAGATCCATTTAACTAGAGGGGTCAGAGGACGGGGGGGGGGGCAGCCTGCAGAGCAGTTAACCTGCAGCAGTGGTCACTCCGTGGAATTGAACCCGCAACCTTCTGTTTACGAGAGGAACTACAAAACGCTCACATATCAGAGTCCAGGGCTGGTGAATAGTGGGTTTATTGGTAAAAGCTTGCAGGAGGAAACATTCATGTATTATTCATTTTCCTTATCACACTTTAAACACACCACACACACACACACACACCACACACACACACACACACACACACTGTCTACAGAGTGTTAGTGTGTCACACATGACATGAGGAAAGTGTGTGTTTATTATTTTATTTGTGCACGTTTATTGTTGTGTTTAGTCATATTCATACAGTAGTTTCCTGTGTGTGTGTGTGTGTGTGTGTGTGTGTGTGTGTGTGTGTGTGTGTGTGTGTGTGTGTGTGTGTGTGTGTGTGTGTGTGTGTGTGTGTGCGTGTGCGTGTGTGGGGCTATAATGCTCTGTGCTTTTTTTTTCCGTGTAAGACTCGACACGCAAAAACCCCCACACACAAAACACACACTTCAGTCTTCTTCATCTAATAATCCAGCAGCTCACACACACGCACACACACACACACACACACACTCACTCACACACACAGCACATCTGTATTCACTGCTCTGAAGCCATTAGTGTGACCCAGCCTTGATTAGTTATTTATGAGCCCAGCAGAGTAAAGTGAAGGGAGTGGAGCACCGGGGGGGCCTCAATTATCAAACTGTTGTTTGACTTCACCCAGATCTCACCACAGCTGATGTGACCGGTTCTAACGGCGTCAGCAGAAAGAGCGAGAGGCTGAACTCTCGTCTGGAGATGGAGTGAGTTCAGTCCGATGGATCAGAGGAGGGAGGTGGGAGGAGGTGTTTCGATGTAAAGGTCTAGTTCCCTCTTTCATGGACGGCGTCTGGTGACTGAGACGTTAAAGGTTTGATCATCAGCTCAAGAATCTACAGCCGGGTTTGAAAACATCTGGTTCTTTGATTAAAACGCCAAAGGTTGTCGACATAAACATGTTTTAAGTTTTGTTTATTCTTCTTGGTGCATTACAGTTATTTCCTTTTGGTAAAGATGCAATGGAGCAGTGGCTTTTATATTTCATATTGCACTAAGGCTCCATTACTTCAATTATTTGGCTTGTTCACCGTTGTTTCTGGGGATTTGATTCGGGCTCTAATCTTAAATCTACAATTTCCAGAACCCGTTGAAAACACCTTTCAACTTATTCAACCTGCCACGATCACTTATTTAGAGTTTATCAAATGTTCACTCGGATTTGGCTCCAAACCAATCAGAACACAACCCGATTTTGCATATTTCAATATGTCTGGTCTTATAAATAATTTCAGTTATGATGCAAATATAAGGTTTGTATTCATCATTTATTTAGATTAATAAGGGAAGAAGGTGGAGGGCATTAGATCGAGTTAATCCAGAGACAACATGCAGATTGGATTTTGATTTGAAGAGCAGAATTTGTCAGAAGAACAAACTGCTGCAGAACGTTAGATTAGCTTCATGGTAAAGTTATGTTTCATACATACGAGTTTTCTAAGATAATTAAGTCTTGTTGTCATTTACTACAAGTTTGAAATAGAAGATAAGATTGTAAATATGTTTGATGTTGATATTCGACCTTTATCACAGCAGCTGTTTTGATATGAAATCGTAGGGGAACATGGGTGTTATCACATTTATTAGAGTATTTAATCTAAATAGAAGATTAATTGAGAGAATGTTCTAGTAATAGTTTTTTAGTCAACCAATCCCAGAATGCACCACAGCCTCTAACTTTATTTATTAAGTGTTCTGAGTGTGATCTGGGTGTTTACGAGCTTTCTGTATTTTAATAAATGTGTTTAAACAACATATCTGTCATATTGAGAGGTGAACACAGAACTGGGTGAAGATCAGCTGCTCGTCGAATCACTCATTCACTCACACGGCACAAAGTTCGCTCCGTTTGGAAATTCCTTTTTATTGGTTGGTCTTTAGCCAGGAGGGCAGCAGCAGCAGCCGCTCCACACTGAGAGGAAGAAACAAAACCAAAACACAAACAACAACAACAACAACAACAACAACAACAAGGTCGGTGCTCTTCATTTCCTCTGACCACTGCAAAATAAATACCTCACTCGTCCACATCCTCCTCCGATGATTCGTGTTCCCGCTATTTGTTGTAACCGTTCAAATAAATATCAACGAAGCAAAATATCAGCGATGAAACAGAAAGTGTGAAATGCATATTGTTCCATATATAATATATTCATTTTTTAGATAGTTTTTTTTATTTATTTATATATATTTGTTCCATATACTCTCCCTTAAATTCTCTTACAACAAGACAAGATGCCAATTAGTACCCGAAGCGACGCTGAGACACGAGAGGAGATGTGTAGCGTCGCAGCGGCAGCATCACACAGGTTCCTGAGCGACGGTGGAAACATCCGGGGGAATTTAGAGAATTTACATATCGGAGTGATTTGTGTGTACGTACAGATGTTCTGGTCAGCGGAGGTGAGGTGTGGAAGTTGCACCCCCCCCCCCCCTCCCCCCCCCCCTCTCTATCACTGCCACGGGGAAAGATCTTTGATTTTGACATAAGTCCTCAAAACAATCCTTAAAATTCAATCTTAAATCTCGTTTTGTTTCTTAAATGAATTGATCCCAAATAAATGTTGATGTTTTGTTTGCAGTAGTAACAAAAAAGAAAAAAAAATCGCATTTCAGCAAAAACACATTTGCTTGTGCTTCATTCGTTAATATTAACTAAAGCAAATTATGAGAATATAAGATATTAAAAGAATTTGGTTAAAACGTAAACTGAAAAAACTTTTTTTAAAAGATGAATGAAACATGGGAGTCGATGGAAGTTTGTGTGACGTGTGCCCCACAATGCACTGCACGAGTCGCTCTGCGTATCTGCAGTACGTAAAAAACATTGCATACTAACGTGGTTGCGATCAAGCTGCTCTGAAAACAGATGAACCAGTTTTTAAAAAAAATGTGCAACATCTTCGACCCGGGTTCGTAGCGTCCCTCATGTTGTCTCCGCGAGCACCAAGATCCGACTGAAGTCATCCAATCAACGAAGAGGAGACGTCTGGGAGGAACCAATCAGAGGCCACGCCCCCCACAGTCATGAGGTTAAATACAAAAACTTTCATCTCCACGTCGTCGTCTTTAAACACCACGAGAATCACAACAGGTTGAAGTTATATGCAGATGATGATCTGTTGTTCTGCTCACGGCCGCCATGGTTTTTTCTGCTGTCTTTGAAGCGTTGTCATTCACAGAGCGTGCATGCAGTATAGAATGTGCCAGCGAGTTATCGTACATGACCGTGACCGGCTGCGTTAGCATCTCCTTTTAAAAAGCTCAGTTTCTCCATTTGTAAAAAAAAAAACACTTTGTTTGTGGTGTTTTGATTTTCTGGACGTGCGGATGAAAAGCTGAGAGAAAGTTTTCGCACTCGTCTGCATCACTGTGGCCGGGCGGGTGAAGAATCCTCACTTACATAGATACTGATGTTTGATTGCCAATACTTCTTATTAGTAATAATAACTGTAAAGCCACAGGTAAGACTCAAAGTGGATAAAGTTGCAATGTTAATAAAAAACAAAATGAAAATAAAGTGGAGCGTGTCCTCCGTTGTGAAACCGGTGATGAGCACAGAAACATTTGGGGCAACATTTACACAAAGAGCAGCAGCACAAAGAAATAAACCGCTCTGGCAAATAAAATGTTATAATGCTTGATTTAAAATAACTTTGACATGATGAATCACAAACTTTTGATGTTCAACTTGTGCATCATTTATAATCTTCGTCCATGTCGCCCCAGCACTTTTAAAGTGCTCAGACCAATGATTGTATTTTAAAACACCCCCGGATCTCTGTACAGGTCTGAAACCCCGCCCCCTCCATATCGGAATTTGGGACATGGACCAACTTAAAAGTCATTTACGATTTCCATGATAACTTTTGATGGGTCGTGACATAATGATTGACAGCTGAGCCTGACCTTGATACCGCGGGCTACACCCCCACGATCACTGCTGCACAGACTCTGAATCCGAATGACGTCGAAAAGCACAAGATGGCTTCACCTTTGTACCGCGGGGAGAAATGGAGGCGCGTTAACGGGACGTTTTGGATTCTGTCTTCGTCGGCATCCACGGCTACACAACTTGTGTGATGCAGCCTCTTCAGATGCTTTTAAATGATCTGACAAGCACTTCGTTTTTAACTTGTGTCAAACGGTCCGATGCAGCAGACGTAGGAATCCAACTTCCCCCTGTGTGTAGTGACCTCAGCTGCACTCGTGTTAAACACCCGGAGAATTCTTGGACAAATCCAGATTTTGTTCTTTTAAACCAGATGAACGATCCAGAATTCACCTGATTGATGTCTAAGCAGCTTCGGAGGTTTTGGTACCTGATGATAAAAACATATATTTGGTCTGAAACGTGTTTAAACCCAGTGATGACGCTGAGTGTCTGGACCAGGAGGGACGTGGTCATGGCTTTTCTCCCAAGTCCTTGTTCAAAGTTTTCTGAGTTGCCCCAAAAGTTCCTGAATTGGTCGCGAGTCGACAGTAAATAAGTAAATATTCCCGATAATGGAAAACAGCCGTAATAATATCAATCTCATGGGAACAAAGTAAAGCAGAATTAAAATAGTTATACAGTTAATAGCCCATATTTACATATAAAAATATAGCAAAGTAACTTTTAACAAATCAGGTCAGTGTGTGTCCGTGTCTGTGCTTGCGTGACTCATCCTGTCACACGTGCACACGCACAGAAAGGCCCACATGCATCCAAATCATCCAAATCCACACACACACACATGCACCCGCCTGACGCTGTGTGTGTGTGTGTGTGTGTGTGTGTGTGTGTGTGTGTGTGTGTGTGTGTGTGTGTGTGTTATAACAGCTTTGAAGCCTTCCTTCCTGGCAAAGTGCTAATGTTGCACTTTACCGTTCACCTGAAGTTCTGAAGAAGTTGCAACGACGGTCGTCACACACACATTCCTCATTTTGTCAAACACGCGCTCGCTCTCCGTCGGACTTCCCAGCGGCGTCGACTCCATCTCCTTCTCGTCTCTCCTCCTCCCAGCATCCCTCTCTCCCCCTCTGCCAAACACCACAGCGCCGCTCCATCCTGTCTTCCCTCCCTCCCACATGCTCCATTCTTCTGCGGCCCATTAAGAGCTATCACGGAGCTAATTGCCTGTTTGATCAACTCTCGGTGGACCAGGAGCTGGAGGCTTTTAGCCCTCTGAGCGTAAGAGGAGAGACGGACGGAGCAGGAGGGGAAAAGTGGGTGTGTGGGAATAATACGCCTCGAGTCAGTCGGCTTAACTCGGAATCTCAGTTCCTCAAAACATCGGGTTACCTTCTCTGTTTAATGTATTTTAGTCGAATCTAATTTTGAGTTACTGACCCTGAAAACATCGGTGCACTGTGCGTCCATGATGGTTCAGTTGGTGTTAAACGTGAATCGAGAAACTAAAACTGGTGTTTTTCCACCTTGAGTCTGGATGAAGATGCTAATGAACCTGAACGAGAGTGAGATGGGGAGTTTGATTTGACAATGGGAGGATAACGGGGGGGAGAAGATTAGGTTGGCTGGAGGAAGAGGAGGAGAGAGGGATAGAGGTGTGTGGGGGGGGGGGGGGTGCAGGAGGTCGGTCAGAGGAGGGAGGCTGGCGACAGACTGACTTCAGGAGGAAACCCAACCAGACCCCGAGAGCTCCACTGAAGCGACACTGCTAAAAATACAACGAGGGAGGCTTCTTCTGCTGACAACACAACATACACACAGGCTCTACAATACACAGCTTGTTGTACAGGAGGAGGACACACACATAGACACACACACACGCTGCCTCGTCACAATGGATGCACCCTCCCTCCACTTAAATAATCCCCATTCAGCTCCTTGGCTTTTGAGGAAAACATGTCCATCTACCTCACAGTGCTTTTCCTTTACAAATGAGCTTAATAGCATTGACGTTCACACAGTTTGTACAGTGCAAGGTCCCTTTTTGGTGTCAGACTGTTGTTGCAAGTGTCTTTGTTCCCACTTCATACCTCGGTGCTTCGCTCAGAGTCCCAGTCACACTTTCTCTGCAGCACCACGTCGGTGTCTTCGTTCATTGGACTTCAGCCTCTGTGGAGTCGTCGGAATGTCTCCGTCTCTAACGCTTGTTTTCCGATTCAAGAGGACAGAAACTGTCGGCATAGACCACACACACCACCACAGGCATCTCTCCATCCTGACTTGTTGCCTCACTTGTCTCTGCGCGTTGTCTTTGCAAAGGGTGAGAAGGACAGAGGTGCAACATTAAATAAATAGATTTTAAGACGTTCGCATTACGCCACAGAATGCAGAGAGAGGTGAGTTCTGTCTCGAAGCCCTGGTTCAGGTTGACGGGCGGTGCAGCAAAGCACGACAGCTTCCTCCTCCAGGGCGAGTCTTTGTTTTTCGGCTTGAAGTCTCCAATATGAACAGGCACAGTAAAGCTTTGGTCCCTCCTGAGGTGGAGAATAAGTAAATTCAAGGTACATTAGGTGAACAACACTTCACGGTTGATTGGTTAGTTGGCTTGTCATATCTAGGTAGGTAGGTCACAATGGCATTGTCGTCACAATGTCAGCTGTGGCACTGTTGATTGGCGACAGCGTTGCTTTGGCCACGGCTGAGGAGAAGCGGATTTACCTGGTCCCCATCCAAGCCTGTCATAACGGCTTCTCCAGCGCTTTGCTGCGGAGCGAGGGGTGACCAGAGTTGGGGTTAGAGGCAGAAATCTTGCGGCACACAGTGTTGGTGTTGCTGCACCTGCAGCCGGGGCGCTTGGCCCGGTCGTTGGCACACTGGCACAGGGCAAGGCACAGCCTGGCGGGGGGATAGCAGCAGAGGCAGGGAAGGCAGAGCGCCAGCAGCCCCATTGTGCTCCAGCGGGCACAGCCATGGGCTGCAGTACAAGAGCAGGGCCGGTCAGCGCAGTTATCCTCATCATCCTGTTTGGAGCAGTGATAGAATAAGCCTTTAACGCAACAAAAGCAAGTGCAATTCTCCACAGCACTCTCAGCAGAGAACAGGCAGCGCTGTCCACAGACCCAACAGGAAGGCAGGCGGCGGGGGGCGCAGCACTCTTGGCACTTGCAGCGACCACAGCGCTCGCAGATGAACTGATGAAGGCCGAGCTCGGCCTCGTCCTCCGTTAGGCCTTTACCAAAGGAAGTATCAGGTTTGAGTTCTCCTTTGGGTTGAGAACGGACCACTGAACCTAACCCAGAGTGAGACGGCGTCAAACCTGCCAGTAGCCGCTGGTCTGACGTGGCACTGGTCCGAGAAATGGAAGAGCTTATGGTACTGGAACGGCTCAGGTGGGACAGGTGAGCGTGCTGCTGCTGACTTTGGCTGCGGGGCAGGGCAGAGTGGAAGGAGTGCTGGGGGTGATGCGTGTATACTCCATGAGGGTAACGGTCATCATGGGCATAAAAAAATCCGGTCTGGGTAGCCGGTTCCAGCGCCACGGGCCTCTCCACATAGTCATTGTTGGCCCGGATGGCACGTATATGGTCGAGCGACAGCACTGGGACCTGCTGGAGGTCCAGCCCGTCCAGCTCCATCCTGAAGGAATGAGCAGGGTCCCTCCTGGTGAGCCTGAGCCAGGCCGGGTGGCACCAGGGCTTCAGGCCGGGGCTGGGGCACGGTGCTCCCAACACTCACGGCACATCAGATAAACCTGCAGACACAGAGGAGGGAAGTGACAGTCGTCAGTGATGAAAATTCACTTAATAAAGTTATTTTCAGTGTTATTTTCTCTGGTGTTTCCATAGGGTTTTTTGGGGAATATACAATTTATCTTAAAGAGTCAGTTTTAGACAGAGGCTGAAGAGAGGACCTGCAGCATGTGAACCTTTTCAAGACACAGCACTTATTAGAATTATCAACCTAAATATGAAAACAATCATATATATACTTGTGTTATGACAAGATTCTAGAGCTTCTTCCCTTGCAGTTGCAATCAAACACAATTGACGACAACATGAAACACAGAAAAGCAGGAAATTCTCTGCACAGGAGAAATTTATCCCAGTGAATGTTTCCTTTAGTCGGCATATTCACATGTGCCATTATTTGAATGGGTCACTGCTTTCCATTCAGCAGTAACCTACGTATTAATTTCAGCAGCGCTTGATCAAAGATGGATATTTGGCAGCACAGCTCCTGCACAACCATCAGCCATGTCGTCGTGACAGTGAGGTTCTCCACTGCTCAAGCTAACGCTATTATTAGCCTGCCAGAGCCGGAGAGATACGACCATGAGATCCACACTGTAATTTAGCATCTGTTGAACACAGCTGCAGCTGCCGCAGAGGAAACCCACCTGCAGACAGAGTGTGACGGCACATGCAGTCAGAGATGATGTGGAGAAGTTTGCAGGTTTGATTCTGAAACATTTGATTTATGAATCAACAGACACGCCTCCTGTGTGAAGGTGTCTTCAATTTACCTGCAAGCTTTTACAAGACTGCCCGAGTAGATGGATCGTTCCCATTCACAAAAGTCTGGCTTTTACTTTTTTTTCAGAAAACCAGTAGATAAATATAAAGTAGGCTACACAGAGTTTTGGTTTGTGGCTTCAACCACAGCTGAAGACTGAAGCGAGTGCAGAGATGTTTTACAAGACGTTTCTCCTGTGGCCGTGCACCAGTATCTGCTTTTAAAAAGTTATAAATCAACTGGTTTTCTTTGGAACCACTTCCCACCAAGTGTTGGGCTGTTGGAGTATTTTGAGAACTAATACTGAAAGTTAAAACTTGCAGACACAGCATCTTAAAACCTGAAGGCTGAGAACAAAAGTATCTGCTGAAGAGGAAACATCGTGTAGTAAAGTGGGTGAAGGGACACGTTGGTCTTTCACCCTGAGTGTGGTCCAGCCAGGCTTCCTGCCTTTTGACCAAATTAGGTTTTCAGACTCCTGTGAGTGATAAAGATGAGATTTTCACTTGAGTGAATGTGTTTCCATTCCCCTTGTTTCACGACTTAAAATATATGTTTAAGAGCTCAATATAAATGTACTTCTAACTGCAGTAAATGCACGAGGACAAAACTAAATGAAATGAAAGATCTGAATCAAGTGGGAAATGCAGCTGATTTGATTCTTTGTCCAACTTCAGCTTTGAGCCTTGAATGAAAAGACAAAACTCGGAGAAAAACAAATGATCGCTGGATGTTTGTTGTCCACTTTGGTAGGAAAACATGTTGTGTGTGTTTGCATGATAGAGATTGGAGTATTGGACACGCACACACACACACACACACACACACACACACACACACACACACACACTCACAAAGGAACTGCAGTCTTGCCAAGTGGCCAAGGGGGAGAGATAGCTGGCTCGCTCCTCACATGGGGCCGGTCTTCTCAGGGAGTAATGAGGCCAAATGGAAATGCATTTAAAGCAGCTCCGATCATGAGATTAGATGAAGGAGGAAAGTAAAGAAGTCTGACTTCACATCCATGTGACTCATTTCAAAAACACTGTTAATGCACCAAAGGTCTGGATTGTTTTTCCAGATCTTTTTCCTTTTTACGGTCAACATCTAAACGGACCTCCCAGAACGATTAGGAAGAATCTGACCCTCTTGAGTGAATATGTGATTATTAAGGTGCTTCCTCCAAAGCTCATCATGCAGTGTCTGAAACTCCCTCGGTCCAAAGCTCTCCCCTGTCAGAATTCCGGGGTTTTCATTTCATATCACTGTCATGCAGCGATGGATCAGATGCATGCACATAAGAAATTAGGAGTTTAACATGATGCAGTTCTTTGAGGGGAGACCGTCCCTCAGTCTGTGACTTTAACTCCACACGCTGCATTTCCCGCACTCTATTAAAGGGATAGTTCACTGAAAAATGAAAGTTCCCTCATTGTAGACTGACCACTATGCCGATGGAGGGGGGGGGGGGTTGAGTCTGCAGAACACTTCTGGAGTCTCAGGGGTAAACAGTGCTGCACCCTAACCCTTCTTCAACGGGAAAAAACTCGACACGCCTCCATTCTGCTCGTGTGGTGTCGTCCAAGCCCCGACATTCATATTCCACTCGAAACGTTGTCATTCACACCGTGTTTCAAGCCTAAATGTCGTCGTTCGTACTGTTCAGCTGCAATGTGCACGGGAACCGCTAAAGATCTCCAGGAGATGTGGGAAATGCGAGTGATGGTCGGTTGCAGAGAACAGAAGCTGAAGGACGATACACAAATCTCAACAATGAGTGTGTGCAGCCATATGTGTTTAACAAGCTGAACCAGATCATTGGGTTGTGAAGAGGTTATATCTAAATGTGAATGTGATGTTCACCTGAATGATGTCATGCACTGATTCAAGATAAGTTCACTCGGTTCACTCTTGTAATGTTACTGCTGATAATTGCAGGTTATACAAGTTATTGATCCGGAACCTTGTTTTGTTTTGGATTGAACAAATACAGATGAACCTGATACTTGTCATGACACGCAGTGACTCAGCAGAAAAATAAAACGGAGATGAAAACAGAAACTCTGACTCTGACGACCCCGAAGAAAGTGTCAAGCGTCCGACCAGTCCCAGAAATAGACGAGATTTGAATACAGTGGGAAATGCAGTGCAAATGCAACCAGGGCTACGCTGTAGCACCGAACGTGCCCGAGCACACGCAACTCGGGACCTGTTGCTGTTGGTGGAGAGAGCGATCGGCGAGCAGGCACACGGCTCACGAGACGTCGATCCTTGCCTGCTAATTGCGTATTACAGTCCACGGTACCAATTGCAGATCACACGGTCAAAATTGTATGTAAATCGAATAATAGTTGTAAAACAAAGCTTACTTCCTGTTGCCAGTAGGTGGCGCCATCACTATTATTACATACAGACTAATAGATCTGTTCAAGTAGGGGCTCTGATGTAGCGTGAGCAATTTTAAGTCGATTGGACAATGTTAATTTTCACACTGATCAGTAGGTGGGGCTATGACCCTGAACTAATATTAATATATGGAGCTGTTCAGGTCAGGATTGTGAGCATAGGTCAGAATTTGGGGGCCGGTTGGATAATGCAGAGTGGATTTACAAAGTACTTCCTGTCTCATGGCGAATCAGTAGGTGGCGCTATGACGCTGAGGAAATATTGACACATGGAGCTGTTCAGGTTTGGACTCTGATCATGAGACAGAAGTTTGGTGCTGATAGGACGATGACCACTGGAGTTATGACAACATCGTCTCTTTTGGCGAAGGATGAACCTCAATGTTTACATGGTTTGAGAAAATCTCACAATTCTGACCATGGTCCACTGACTTGACTGAGCTCTTATGAGCTGCATATTGTAAAGCAGCCAGGAGCAGTGCATCAAAGTATAAAACATGTCACTTCCTGTCGCCAGCAGGTGGCGCTGTAATGATGAGTGAATATTGACACATGGATCTGATCAGGGCGGGACTGTGAATGTGTAATCAAACTTTGACGCCACGGTCCCACCGTGTGATCAGCAAGCAGGACGGTGAAGAAAAAGCAAAATAAACAAACTGTAAAACTAAAAACTCTTTGTGTTTCCTCCAGAGACCTGTGAAGAAGCTGCAGCAGCCTGAGCATGAAGTTACTCTCTGGATGTGTCTCTGCAGCCCCCCCCCCCCCCCCCCCCTCGCTCCTTCCAGCCATAAGGCAGCAGATAAGAAGCTCCAGGTTGGTTAGACGAGGATGCATTTTCAAATTAGTCCCGAGGAGAGAGGAGAAGTCCTGGTGACTAATCTCATCAGGGAGCGCGGTGGCCACAGGCTCGCTCGTCCTCTGCCGCCTATCAGCCCATCTAATTGTTAAAAGGAAGAGGCCTGCCGTCCATTTCCATGACCTCATTTTTACTTACTGGTCGAGCAAACTCCAGCCAGCTCCCCCCCCCCACCACCAACGACTGGGACACAAATTCTGCAAGTCATGTCGACAAAGTTAGGACACAACGGCGAAAAACGTAGAGAAGCGTCCGTTCAAAGTTCAGAGTCTGAATCTGTGCAAAACAAACAAAGTGATGATTGTTAATCATCAGTTTTAACTTTTCTCGTATCGGCAATTATAATAATTTGCTCCTCTTCTGTGTTTGAGATGATTGTAAATTGAATCTCTTTTAACTGTGGACCTTGGTCAAAGCAAATATCCCAAAACAAAAAAGAATGACTGGAATATGGAAATCTTCTGTCAAATCAGATTATCCTCACTATAATCTAAAGTGTTTTTGGATCAGATGCTTTCCTCATCACTCATGATGGTATTTCGGGGGAAAGTTGACGCAGGTTTATGGCAAACACTGAACCATCATGGCCGTCAGCACAGCGAGTGTTTTATTTAGTAGATAATCCATCTGGCTCAGAGGAGAGAGGAGGGAGGACGAGAGGCAGCCGTGCTCTCTCCATCGCCCGGTTCCTCCCTGAACACAGCATCGCACTGTTGTCCCTGTGCAGGAAAAACAGGAAACGAGGAAACTCAAGTGTCCTAATTGTTGTTTCTCTTAAGCCATAGAAGGTCTTAGATGTGGAAACGTGAAGATGGATGTGAGAGGAAGGAACCAAAGTGAAAGAATAACAGTCAGAGGGAGCTGGTGTTTCAAGAGAGCATCAGAGGTAACCTGAGGATGGACCTCGGTGCTGTGGGAGTATCAGTAATGACTGCACGCACACACACACACACACACACACACACACACACACACACACACACACACACACACACACACACACACACACACTCCTGCTCCATCACTCTTTTCTACAGAAACACTCTCTATACACTTTGTGTCTGCCGCCCAATCAACGCTCAAACTGTTGGGGTTCAGCCGATACCTCACTTTGAGTCACTTTCTCAGAAATGTGGCACATCTATGAAATGTAGTTTTAATCTCATTCCCCTCGTGGATTTAAGAGTTTCCTGGTTTTCCCTCTGATTTGTCTTCATCCGACGTGTTTGTGGTTTGTAGTGAACATTAACATCTTCTAGATTTGTGACAGGACAGCGTTGAGGAAACAACTCGAGCGAGGCCTCAGCAGCGAAACGTACCGGGAGCTACACGCGTCCTGTTCTGTTTGTGTCCTCTGCAGAGAGCTTGTTAGAAAGTTATAAACCCTGCATCTCTTATTTAACTTTCGTCATCTTCAACCTCTCTCGCCATCAGCTCAGAATTGAGTGAAACAACTTGACCTGTGCTACATATCCTGTGTTGTCACATTATCCCAAATGTTTTCAGAGCAAAATAAATCCATATTTTCAATCAAAGTTATGGCGTCATATTCCCTTTGTGCATGTGTCTGACAGAAATGGTAAAAAAGGGTATTTCAGGTTAGTTTTAAATCACATTCTGGGGTTAGGGTTAGTCACTAGGTTAGTTATGGACTGAGTCACTGTTATGGATTTGTTTACTGGAAGGAAAATCAAGAAGTTAAATATTTTCCTTCAAATTCAGCATTAAATAAGTAGTAATCCGCCATGAAAACGAGTGTGATTATGTTATATTATGTTATGTTTAAAAGTTCTAGTAGCTACAATCAATAGGTTCATACTCAACTACCTTCATTGAATCAAATCATTTAAGTAAAAAGACGATAATTGTAGAGACACGTTTCAAAATGTTCTTGTTATTTCAATGTCCTGTTGAATAGATATTTTTTTAAGAGAATGTAAATAAGTAAAGTTAAATCGTGTAAGAAGAAGAAGAATCTGCAGGTTTGGTTATAAAACTCCCTGATTCAGAGAAGCTTCTGATCTGTGCCGATCCCGACTCCCTGACTTCCGCCGAGTCTCGACCTGCTGACGGTCGATGGGGTTTAATGGACGGAGCGTCGCCGCATCTCTCGCTGATGACATCATGGTTTCAGGCTATTTTAAAACCGACTGCAGTGACCCTTCGCCTCGGAATGAGGAGGGGTTGCCCTCGCCGCTCCTCTTCTTTCCTGCCTTCCTCTCCTCCTCTCGTTTCTCCCCTCATCCTCTCACCTCCTCTCTCCTCCCTCCTCCTCCCTTCATATCACCTTCGCTCTCTGCTTTCGCTGCCGTCCCGTCCTTCACTCCCCAAACTTTTCCATCCTGTCCCTGTGACGTATCTGTGCTCCTTTCTCTCCACAAAGTAAAACACGCTGCAGCTCATCAGCAGTGGCCGTTAATGAATCACTCCTAAGGTTTTGGGGAATCAAAGGCCACAGGTATCAGGACTTCCCTGTGTTGTGGTTGTTTTAAAGTTGGAATCATTCTTCTCCAAAGATCCATGAAAACGTTTCTGCAAACTCGTACAGAGACGGATGTTGTAGGCAACGATGTGTGAAGATAACAACTTCCATTTTAGATCCTGTTACGTTATATAGATCTTAGTCTCTTTTGCCACTCACACAAAGTCAAGAACCACAACAACAACCGTGGAGGATTGTTCCAAAGTCGATGAAACAAGTCCGAGAACTCGTCCTTCTCAAGTTATCAAACCTAAGTTCTCACTTGTTGGAAGGTGATTGATCCATAAGAGCAACGTGTAGACTCTAATGAATAAACCAACTAAAGCCAGAAGGATTTGTATGTTGTACTTATTTTAAAATCACAAGACACAACAACGATCTTTCTACATCTTTGACCAAATGTGCAACTTCCTATCAGCCACAGTTTATTTCCAATGACCACAGACTGTCAGTGATTTTATCTACAACCTAACTGCAGATCATCAGTGGGTGTGAAATCTCCCTTTGAATGTAACTTCGGTGAAAACACTGGAGTCGTAGGAAGCTGCATGGGTCCATCACTCTCTGATGCCAAGAGCAACTGAAGTAATGGATTATCAGGTGTGTCACATTAAGCTCTTTAAAAACACGGCTCGTGAAATCAATAAAAATCCAATCAAGTCCAAAGAAAAAGAGAATAAATCAGCAGCTGCACGAGGTCGGACCAGCTGCTCACAGTCGAGCGTGAGCGGGGCCCGTCAGGCACTAAGACCCAGGGGCCTTCCTCCCCGTGCCCTCCGGGAGCACAGCAGGATTGAATGACAATAAACTGGATGAGATACCGGATGTGCCGAATCTGACCCCAACGGAAAGACTGAAATAGACACTGCAGACCAGCAAGTCCAGGCCCGGGGGGGGGGGGGGGGGGGGAGAGAACAGGGGGAGGAGACGGGGGAGTGAATGAGTGAGGGATGGGGACACTGGAAATGATTCTCAGGATGGAGGAGCCACATGAAGGGAGAGGAAGATGGAAGAAGTTGTGATGTTTGGCAGCTTCGAGCAGAAAACAGTTATTATTATTTCTGAACGTTTGCACAGATTCAACTCTGGTTCTGGAACAAACGTGGTTTGAAGAACAAACCGACTTTAAACTCTTTTAGTTCGTTAGTTCTGTGAAAGTGTGGCGTCACACTTTAAACTAACTTAACTGTGTAATCCATGGCACTGCAGTCTGTTTACACTGTATACATCATTTCTATTCCTTTTATATTTTTATATTTCTGTTTATATCTTTGTATTTCCTTGTGTTAATATAGCATGTTTATTTGTTATTACTTTACTGACTTTCGTCTTTGCTGCTGTAATCCATTAATAAAGTATTATTTTCTTATTTCTGCCGGTGTTTAGTTGCACATATTTAGTCAAGGTCTTAACTTTCTTCTTTTATTATTCGTACAATATCTGCTCATGGCAATTAGAGAATATAGGACAAGTTTAATTTTAAGCAATTTAAAACTCTAAGGTTACAGAAAGATTCCGGGCCTGAGATCAAAGAATGGAAAATTAACTTTTTTGACAG
The DNA here is from genome assembly GCA_006182925.3 of Reinhardtius hippoglossoides. Classification (NCBI taxonomy): domain Eukaryota; kingdom Metazoa; phylum Chordata; class Actinopteri; order Pleuronectiformes; family Pleuronectidae; genus Reinhardtius; species Reinhardtius hippoglossoides. The sequence continues at coordinate 22,883,033 of CM031684.1, forward strand.
CAGAAAAAGTGCAAACCAGGTTTGTGCTAACGTCTTTGTTGAAGGTCAGAAATGTAATGTTTATTAAATTTTTGTGCAAGAACAATAAATCCTCAGTTGTTCTCTTCTGGTGTTTCTCACCTGAGTCCGGCAGCAGGCGGAGTGATGTAAGTCACTGAAACCTGAGATCAACAGGATTTTCCTCCTCGCTCGTTCGTCAGGTGTCATTTGTCCAAGGTTCAATTTATTTGTACATTCAGCTCTTTGTGATTCTGCTGCTTAACATCTGTTATTTTCCTTATTTAATAGAATATTGATTCTTCCTGTGAAGTAGTTGGTGGATTCAGATGTTACAGTTGGTCCTTTAGGATTTAATTTGGGATTTTTAGATCAACATCATCCAGAAGAGGCTTAAAATGTCAATATGGGACAAATCTGTGTTGCCAAGAGAGAGAAACATAAACATGACGTCTGGAAGCGTTCCATTTTGAAACCAAAATGGGTGGAGCTACAGTCCAGATCTGCCAATCAAACACCTCCACCCCCAGTTACGTACAAACAGAGATTTGTCCGGTTGTGATAATGTAGAAGTGGTTGTTTGTCCCTGTGCTCTGGCGAAGTATTAGAGATGATGTCGTTTCTTACCAACTCGTAAAGTCTCTCCTCAAAAAGTTCCGCCACTGTTGAAATGTCCTGCTCGTGTCTTATTGTCGTCAAGCTTGAGCTATCGGCTACACTGCCCCCCCACGATTTCTGGTGGTACTGCTCCGTTTTGTGGAGTGCAGCTTCACCAGATGTTCCTGCACATCCTGCAAATTATTGACCTTTTAAATGAATCTACTTTCTCTCAAGTGGAAAAGACCAACAAGATCTTACTGTAGCTTTTATCAGGTGTAAATACTGACCCATAAATATGAAGAAGACAATATAAAGGAAGCACTCTGTTCTGTTTCTCCTGAATTCAGCTGGAAGTTCAGTCTGGTTCTCGCTGTGAGTCTTTCCTCCGACGCTCCACAACTTTGTGGTTCTTTAGTGCATTAGTCAAAGCATTAGCTCCTCTCTCCACCTCCATTCATCCCCTCCCTCCCTCTCTCCATCCATCCGTCATCCGTTCATCTTTCCGCCTCAGTCCTCCACACATGTTGTCCCCCCCCTCCCTTCCGTCCGTCCGTCCATCCCCGGTCGGCCCCTCCCCCTGACGCCACCGCTCCTCACGTCCCATTCACTTTCTTCCTCCCTCCCGTCAGTCCGTCCCATCATTTGCTCATCCGCCCGCCCCTCCAGTCCCACCCGGGTGGAGATGGGTATTGACATTCTGCATCCGACCTTGAGGACGATCAATCCCAACCCCACATGTCCCCATCGCAGCTACACACATGTACACACACACACACACACACACACACAGACATTAACACACATCCCAACAATGACTCATTAATCTCGTTCTCTCTCCTCAATGATTCATTCAGGTTAAAGTCGTGTAACCTTCTGTAAATAGGTAAAAATCACAAAGTGCGTGTCTGTGTGCAGACGATCAAACCGTCAACACGACTAATTCACCTTCACTACTAATAAAACAGTAATCGGATCAGTCCGTCCACCAACACGTCTGCAGACACACGTCCAACACTTCATCCGTCCAGAGCCTCAAACACACAACCAGATATTGTAAAAACCCTCAGGAAGAATCCCTCGACTGCGTGAAGTGTTTCCACGAAGTTAAAAAAGGTCAAAACAGAGGCGCAGATCCTCGTTCCTCCACCAGCTCTCAAGACAAGAGGTGGAAAACCGTGACAAGACGGGAATGAATCATATATTTCATGCATTTAAATCCAAGGATGGTAGAAAGATATTTAGAAATCTCTTTCCACATCTAATGCATCCATATGCACAGGATTCATGAGGTAAACCCAGCATTGAATTCCAGTTTCCAACAGGATCTAACAGGGAACTGTGCACGGCTGTGTTCCTTTCATTCCATCTGATGATAATTCTGTGTTTTAGAAACCAACCAAAAGTTTATTGTAACATTTCGGCCCAAAAGACTCAAAACCATTTTACAAAGTGCAAATATTTCACTCGTTCAACTGCATCAGGATTCTGTTGTATTTCTTTTAAGATCCTGCAGCTTTACTGTATTTGTGCATTAAAACCTTTTTGCAAAACCTTTTGAATAATTTCTTATTTCATCCGATGGAACTTTTTTCACTTCAAGGTCGAACAAATCATCAATAGTTCATCAGCAGATCGGATGGCGACAGGATGAATTCATGCTTACCTCTGACTGGTGGGAGATCCATGCTGCGGCGGCTTGTCGGGATGTCCTTGGTGTGTGTGTGTGTGTGTGTGTGTCTGTGTGCGTAGAATATTCCTATAAAATACCTTTAATGTCTGTTTAACAACTTATAACACGTCTGTGATTAATGTGTCTGGTCCTTGTTGTACTTCTGTGAGTTTTACAATCTTGCTTTTGGATCGTACTTTGTGATAATGCAGTTTATTCTGCTGAAATACTCGATATTTAATACGGTTACAGGAGCAATGTGCTGCTGAGGGTGTGTGAGTGTGGGGACGGATCAGGCTGGGAGGATGCTCTCTCTCAGCTCGACGCACCCTCCTCCTCCTCCTCCTCTTTCTCCTCCTCCTCTTCCCGGAGATCTTCCAGGAGCGCTCCGATCCCAGTGCGTCCTCCTGAGGTCAAAGGAAAAAAATAAAATAAAAACTGAACAGTCCTCTTTAAAGACGCTGCATCGAAAGGCTCCACGCTCTCTGTCCGAGTTGTGGAAACATTCAGGCTGAGACCTGATGCGTCTGGTTTAGATCCTTCTGGCGTTCGGAGAATATCTTCTGAAAACGTCCTCGGTTGCAGGGGAGGGATGTGGAATATCTTCACCCAGCAGAAGAAGCGAGGGATGTGAAACACTTGCAGCAGGATGTAACAAAGACAGGATGACGAAGAGGAGATCTGCAGGAGGAGGTGAAAGTTCCTCCGTCGGAGATTTAACGCAGAACTTTGTAAAAGATCTTCCTCTTTTTTTTCTTTCTCCTCTCGTCCTGTTGTAGTTTCCTCTCCTCTCCCCGAGAGATGAATGACTGAGAGCTGGATGCACTTTCTCTCTCCCTGAAACACACACACACACACACACACACACACACACACACACACACACACACACACACACACACACAACACGCACACACACCACTCACCCCTCCTCCTCTCTTCCGCTCTCTCTCTCTCTCTCACTCCTCTCTCATCCCTCCCTCTCCCATCATTGAAGTCAGTTGTGCTTTATGAACATGACGGAGCAGGAGCTTCCTCGCGATCGTATCGGGCAACGTTACGTTAAAAGTGATTTATCTTAATTTAATCATTTTTCATTTATTAACGTTTCACCACGCAAAACACAAACCAGCACAAGAGCAGGAAATCCAGTTCTAGTGAAGTGGAAATGTCCTTTATATATAAATGAAAGTAAATTTAGAAATAATAACTAGAACAGTTTTATCGTTTTACTGGTGTAAATTAATCTGATTTAATCTGAGGTACAGTTTTCATTTTTCTTTGAGCATAGACTTTATATAAAGATGGACGATGCATCTCCTCTTCCTCTCGTTCTACAAAAAGCATCTTTGCTCTTTGCAAAATATCTCGGACACAGTTGCTGCCATCATCTCGTCAATCATCATTTTAATATCATCAAATAACTGATTAAAAACTGAATTGATCAGAAACACGAACACTTGAACATCAGGCTGAAAGGAACGACAGAAAACGACAGAAACCACCTTTTTAATAATTGATTATATATTTGAGGTGTAGTTTGACGTTTTAGTCTGGTCTGTGTCCCATCCGCTAACATGGAGAAGACATCGTTTTTTACCTATACCGCAGCCAGCCACAAGGGGGCGATCCACATGTTTTGGCTTCACTTTTGTGGAGCTGTCGTGTCGTCCATCTTTATTTGCAGTCTACAGTCAGGACAATGGACCTGATTGGCCAAACTTCAAACTAAAAGCAGAACCACTGAAAATGAGGTGAAATTAGGTTTGGTAGAAGTTTGGCTCGTCAGCATCGGGGGGATTTCATCAGTTTACTCGATGAGCGGTTGCACCATTGACTTCATATTGCAATGTGCCATATCATTATATTTATAGTTATAACATTCAAAACAGTAAAAGATCTGTGACTCATCAGTGTGAGTTTGAACCTTGTACAGTATTTGTCCTGAGCTGTACTGTAGAGACAAGAAGGGGGGGGGGACTTTCATTCATCCTTTCATTCGCTCCATAAGGACGAGTGACATCACTAACATATTGCTGCACGACTGTAATATGAGCCTCCTTCCTTTGTCTCTGTGTGTGTGTGTGTGTGTGTGTGTGTGTGTGTGTGTGTGTGTGTGTGTGTGTGTGTGTGTGTGTGTGTGTGTGTGAGGATGCTCATGCATGTGTGTGTGCGTGTGTTTGTGCACGCGTGCTCTCGTCTCTTTTGGTCTGTGCTCTTACTCAGCAACTTGCAGCTGCAGCGAGACACTGGTTTAGGTGCACAAACGTGCACACACACACACATTAAGGTGAGCGGATGGTCCCTAATGGTGCTGGAGTTTCCTGTTGAGGGGAAAGAACGGAGATGAAACAAACTGCTGATGGAGAAACACACACTGATGGAGAAACACACAAAGAAACACACACTGATGGAGAAACACACACTGATGGAGAAACACACAAAGAAACACACACTGATGGAGAAACACACACTGATGGAGAAACACACAAAGAAACACACACCGATAGAGAAACACACAAAGAAACACACACTGATAGAGAAACACACACTGATGGAGAAACACACACTGATGCAGAAACACACAAAGAAACACACACTGATAGAGAAACACACAAAGAAACACACTACTCGCTCCTCACTGTCTGTTTCAATCAATTGAGATGCTGAGTTATGTTATCATGTCATATTTAATCCCTTATTTTATACTATTGCCTGTCATGCAACGTGCACGCCAATTAAACTAGAATATACGTAAATGGAGGTGTGTGTGTGTGTGTGTGTGTGTGTGTGTGTGTGTGTGTGTGGTGTGTGTGTGTGTACGTGTGCGTGTGTGTGTGTCTGTGTGTGAGAGATGGAGCGATGTTCTGGGTCAGGCAGGGATCAATGTCAAATGGCCTGGTTAACGGCATACAGCTGACAAAGTCATTCATTTCTGCCGGCGCTCTGAACACACTCTTCCTGTGTGTGTGTGTGTGTGTGTGTGTGTATGTGTGTGGGTGTGGGTGTGTGGGTGTGGGTGTGTGTGTGGGTGTGGGTGTGTGTGTGCGCCTCTATGATCCGGTTGTGTGTCATTGTGCTGCAGTAACAACGCCTCAGAGATGGGCCGGGTGGGCGTCCCACCCATGAAGCACATGGGTGTCAACTTACACAACACATTACAGTGTGTCTCTCACGTGAGCAACACTGCACACACACACACACACACACACACACACGCAGACACACACTTGCTCTTGACTGAATGCTTTTATCTGAAGTGCTTGGCTGGACAGTCAGACAGGAAGCGAGGGGGAAATTTCTCCTGACATTATTTGCCCTGAGGTTAGTTTTAAAACTGCGCTGACGACAGATTTAATGAATCGATGTGACACGACCGACGACTGCAGAGAACTTCTGGTGGTTCTGCTCGACGCCTTCTTAAAGGTGTGAAGTGGTGAAAGTGCTGAACTGTCACCGCCGCCGCTCCATCCGGGTTTCTGGGGCGACGCTGTGACGTTTAACCACCAGCCGTGTCCGACCGGGGCGGAGCCGGAGTGGGACCGGCACCACGGTAACACCACGCTGACATCATGGTAATGGTTCATTGCAGATGTTATGTGAGAAGTGATGAAGACGATGTGCGATAGAGGAAGATGATGGATGGACAGGAAGTCAAGTATTGCTTCACTACCCCCGGAAACAGAGCTTTCTGTCCGTACTCTACGTTGAGCATGAATGACCCTTGAGGCCCTAAACAGAACTATCTCAATAAAAGTGATCATGCAATTTGCAGCATTTTTGCAGAAATATCACAACATCATCTGCAAAGAGACGTTTACAGTGTTTGACTTTATGAAATGGTCATAAATCTAATGACTTTCCCATTAGCCTCAGTTTTACATTTTGATTTGTGCTACTTGTATTTGTAACATTGTTTAGAAACATTGTTTCGAAAAAAGTGCTGTATAAATAAAGTTTCCCTTTTATATTTTTATCAATGTTTTCACACAAAAATCTGAAATTCCTGTTTTTTTCACAAGTGCTAGAATCAACAAGCTACTATGACTTGTTGTTTTTAATTTAATAATCCATCACTGAGAAAAAGCTTTTCACCACAGCTCAGGTCGTGCTGGTTCACACACACACACACACACACACACACACACACACACACACACACACACACACACACACACACACACACACACACACACACACACACACACACACACACACACACGCTCTAATTGTTGCTGATATTTAGGTGTAGAGCCACTGATCCATTAACCGACCAGGCCCAGTTTGATTGGCTCCGGACGAACCCCTGAAATAGCAGGATTGGCTGTCGGCCAAGCGCCCATTTCCTGTGTCTGACAGGAGCTGCAGCCACTGGGGCTCAAATGCATTTCCTGACTGTGTATAAAACTTTTATTAATGACCAGGAGTGCATCAGTGGATGTGCCCGCTCGCCCGCACTCACCCACCCACTCATTCACTCACTCATCCAGAGAGAGAGAGAGAGAGAGAAAGGGATGATGGAAGTAAAAATGAGTTGCAGAGAAGAGACATGATGTGAGACGAGGAGGAGAGTGTGTGTGTGTCGTCGGAGTGTGTGTGAGAGAGAGAGAGAGAGAGAGAGAGAGAGAGAGAGAGAGAGAGAGAGGAGAGAGAGAGAGAGAGGCTGATGGATGGATCAGGAGATGAGGAGATAGAATTAAGTGAGACAAACCAGAGACGAGACATTAAACGAGAGAGAGCGATAGCGAAAAGGTTTTTCTATAAGCTCACAAGCTCCAGTATCTCTTCCAGTGTAACTCCATTACACACCTACAGGACGCAGGTCACTCAGTTCACCTTCACTTCCTCCTCATGCAGAACAGACACATCACACCGAACACGTTAAAACATCCGACGACTAATCGCTTCTTTTTAAAAACTAACGGCTGCTAGAGAAAAATACTGAGCATCTCCATCTTTCAGAGCCTTGGGAGACAGATTTACTATGATATTTATTCCTGAGGATGGCGCTATACACAAAAGGCAGCGTAGATCTATTCTAATTCGTAGTAAATCATCTAGACTGACCTCTAGATTTTACGAGTTCTTCCCTGACCCGTGCTCCATTGGTCCATTAAGTTGAAACCAAATGGTCTCAGTACTTTTGGCCTCATCCTGCTAACCTGTGTTCCCCGTTTGAAAACCTTCCTCTGTGTAGCGCCACCATCAGGTCAAAACTTGTCCAATACTTCGGTTTATGACCAATATTTTGGCCCTATTTGCTTCAATAAACTTATTTATACACTGAACAAGCCTATCTTGTTCCCTAGTTAACCCCAAGATATAAATGTCATGAGCTTAATAAAGTAATATAATAACAGGTCAAACGAGTACTTTTACTTATTTTAGTCCAGAGATCGAAGCTAAACGGTACAAAAACTTTATGACATTAAATGTACCTGTGAGTGATATCAGTTAATAAAACCAGTCGGGCTCATTACTCCGCAGGTCAACAGGTGACTCTGCTCCTCTGATGGTTTCTAATCATCTCACTTAAAACTGATCTTCATCAAAAGCTGCTGAATTCATATTTATGTTCCTGAATAAACGGAGCGTCACTTCTTCTGCAACAATGAAGTTAAAACACTGCATTGCGTCGTAAGGCTTGAGAAGAGTCAAACATGGAGGACGAATGAGCCAAAGTTCCTCTTCCTCCAGCCGACTGGGGCCTAATCGGGCCTGAAGGAAAAAGTTAGGACGTGTTCACCATGAACGATATTGTCCACGTGTGAGTGTGAGTGAACCAGAGCAGCTGAGACAAACAGTATGTGGCCCTTTCATCAGCCCATAAAACGTGAATGGAGAGTTTCAGATGCATACAGAGGAACCGAAATCACATCAGACGGATGAAAGATGAGAGCTGTCAACACTTTCCTGGCAGGATGGAGAGACGGAGGAAGAGATGTGGGAGGAAGAGAGAGAGGGAGGAAGAGAGAGAGAGGGAGGAAGAGAGGGAGAGGGAGAGGAGGGAGCGCTCTGAGTCAGAGCCGGAGATGACTGGTGGAAAACTGAACCCATCCAGACTGACGAGGTGGAACCTGGACGGCCGGAGAGTCGCTCTGCGTTACACCTGCAGCACATGAAAACTAATTTAATTCAATTTATGATATATCAGATTTTAAACACAGTTTTTTTGCAGCTCACACTGTTGATTGTTGGAGTTTCCATTGAGATTTAAAGTCTAGTGTCATGGTGGATACTGGTGATGCTGGTGTGGAGCTGCCTCAGTGGTTTTATGGTGGATTCTCATTAATACTTGTGGTGTCAGCTTGAGTAGTGCCCCCCCCCCCCCCATCTTTCAGCTGTGGTGAGCTGCCTGTGGGTGGGCGGGGCTTCGATTGACTCCACATCCACACGACGAGCTTTTCATTTGAGGAAGAGTGTTTTCAAACTCTCCGTTCTCCGTGTATCAGCTTCATCTCTGTTCCCACATTAAACCTTAAATACAGTGATATAACTAATATGTTCATATGTCGCTGCAACATAGATGAACACTTTAATATAAACACAATAAAGATTTAAGATTCCAGAGGTTTCTTTAATCTCACCTGCACGTTTTAAATGTTATCGTTATCATTGTATTGTTTTGTTTTATTGTGCAGATAATACACAACAAGTACATGAAAGTTAAATTATAATTGTGTCACTGCTTAGTTCTCTGTTGCGGAGGTTTGGACACCAGCTGCAGCTCAGGCCGGATCTGCATCAGTGTGAACTGCAGCTTTTTGGGCTCATCTGCCTCTGCATGTGCCCCAGTGTGGATGTGACTCACACACACAGACACACACACACACACACACACGCACGCACACGCACACACACACACACACACGCACACACACACACACACACACACACTCACTTCCCGACCCCACAGCCAGGCAGGGGGCCTCAGTGGGTCACTGACCCCAGGCAGGGGGCCTGGTTACTGGGAAAGCGGGGTCGATAGGCCTGGCTGTGGGGGGGGAAGAGGGTCAATATGGATGAAAAAATGTGGTTTTTCATTTGACTTATTGTTGTATTTCATCTATTTACTGAATTGCATACATTTATATACTTTTATATTTGAATATTTCTGCATTAGTATACTGTTCTCTTTAGTTGTGTTGATGCTGCAGCTGCACAATGAATATAAACAACCTTTAATCTTGAATAAGAGTTTTATACATTAACTTTAATTTTAGCATGTACAGAGAAAACCACTTGATAATACACTGAATATAAAATCATTTTGTATTTATTATTTTGTGCTTTCAGGTCAATGAGTTTAGCTTTAATGCAAACACATAAATACACATATTTATATCAACAGTCTGAATATATAGGGATCAGCTGTTTGTGCCCTTTAATGTTTCTCAAAACAATTCTGCTTTATTTCTTAAATCTCAACAATAGAAATGTTTAACCATCTTTTTCTGTGTCGCCACCTTCTCGTGATGATTCCCCCTGTTTTTCTTTACCAATATTAATATCATACCTCCATTCATGCCAATAAAGTGTATTGATCTGATTAGAGGGGGAGTGGGAGGCTGACTGCCGGGTGTAATGGGCGAGCCATTGATTATGGCTGATAACTCTGGCTCTTTGATGTGGATAATGCAGTCTCTGTCTTCCTGCCTCTGCACTGCCTCCACACTCTGAAACCCCCGGCCTCAAGA
>CM031684.1:22893095-22908095 GCA_006182925.3 Reinhardtius hippoglossoides
TTCATGTGATACTCTGTGATGCTCAGTACTTCATGTGATACTTTGTGATGCTCTGTACTTCATGTGATACTTTGTGATGCTCAGTACTTCATGTGATACTTTGTGATGCTCAGTACTTCATGTGATACTTTGTGATGCTCTGTACTTCATGTGATGCTCTGTACTTCTGTGATGCTCTGTGATACTCAGTACTTTCTGTGATACTCTGTGGTACTCAGTACTTCCTGTGATGCTCTGTACTCTGTGATGCTCTGTACTTCATGTGATGCTCTATGCTCTATGCTCTTTCTGTGCGACCATGTGTGCAGAGAGCAGTGACTGAAGTGAACATGGTTAATGAGCAGCCCAGTGAGCCAAGCCCTACAGAGCTGGGATGACCTCATTCTGTGTCTCTGCTCCATCAGCTCCACTCATTGACCCCGAGCAGGGAGCGAGCCAGAGGCCACTGGCTCCCCCTGGTGGACACGTCCACCCCTACTGACTTCACCCTGGAACTGAGGTCATGTACGAGTCTGTTTTTTACTCTCATTTAAAGGACAGGGGAGATAAAAAGTTCTCGTTTCTTTTTTGCAAAATGTTAAACATTAAAAATCATGTTTATACATTTGAACGTGCCTCTTATCACTTTGTAATGTATCTGTAACTGCTCTGATTGAACTCACCTTGAGTCTCTCAGCACCGGCAGCAGATCTGGTTGCAGCAGCAGCTTTTTACACTAGAAAAGTGTTTTTCAATTAATGGCCTTTGTTTTTGTGTTGCACCTCAATGTTGAATAAAACTAACCCCTGGATTCGGAGCAGAACATCTGGGACAGTTGCAGGTCGTCCATTCACCAGAGAGGGGGGGGGGGGGGGGGGGGGGGGGGGATTAGAACCCCGACACCTGATCTGTAAAAGAGCTTCGAGTGTTCGAGCTCTAAATAGATTAAGTCCATTTACCATCTTCACAATCAGGAAACAGTGACGCACATGTGTGTGACGACAACTCACAGGAAACTCAAGTGATCGGTAAGATTTTTCAGAAAAGTAGCTGTGATAACAACGCACACGAAGTTTCCAGTAGATTTTATTAAAACTTTCAAAACAGGGTTTGTTTACAAGTTTATTTTAGTTTTTTTTCTTCCCTAATCTGACGCTTTAAAACGGCAAAAACTAAAGAAACAGTTCACACAGTCGCTGCATGTTGAGGTGCAGGAGAGACGATAACAATGATTTTTAATAAAGAGCGAGAACAGATGTTTGTGTTTGTGAAGTAAAGATGGACAACAAAACACCTGGATCGCCCCCTAGTGGCTGGTAGCAGTATAGGTCATAAACCATGTCAGCAGATGGGACAAAGATCAGATAGTCTAAAGTAATTGTTAAATAACTTTTTTTAAAGATGGGTTTGGTTTTAATTAGTTATTTGATGATATAAAAACAATGTGAAACGTCCTGATTGATTGATTGATTGACAGCTGAGATTGACTTATGACGTCATAAGAAATAAAAAATGGCGTCACCTGTATCCCAGATGTTTTGGCTTAATTTCTGAACAGCGGGACGGAGGGGAGACGTGTCGTCCATCTTTATTTACAGTCTATGGTGTGTGTGTGTGTGTGTGTGGTGTGTGTGTGTGTGTGTGTGTGTGTGTGTGGTCTGTGTGTGTGTGTGTTTGGTTTCACCACGATTCCACTGTTGTCGTCCGAACCAGTTACAAATATTTACATCTACTGCTGGTAAAAAATATAATGTACATATCGTATATTAATCTATTACAACATATTAACTACTTCATTGTGTAAATAATGAGGATGAAACCGGTTCAGGAGACAAGTGGGTGGAAACCTAACAGTCAGGAATGTGTTAACAAAGTCAGAGAGTTATTTTAAGCTCCGTGGAGCAACATTAAGGCCTCAGTGTAAAGTTTAGTGTAAACTTCAGCTGCTGCAGCACCTGAGAGGAGCGCCCCCTGGTGGACACAAGGCCTTCAACATGCGTCCTTATGTGAACAGAGACAGGACAACTCAGGAAGAGAGAGACTCACTACACAGCTGAACATAATATTGTGCTATAACATTTTCTTCCACCATCATAATCCCCCATTAAATCATGCTCCAGTTCCAGTTCCAGCCACCCACCTGAACTCGTAACCCCGCCCCCCCGACCCGCCCACTGCGATGCACGACACCCATGTGAGTCCAGAGCGAGCGTCCTCTCATGGGTGTGAGACATGACGCAGCCCCCGAGCCAGATCCCACCGGCATGTACAATCATCCCAGAAGTACATGTGACTGACACGCTCGCATGCACCTCTGAGTCCATCAACACGTACAAACCACAGAGTAAAAGAATTAAACAACAACAAAAATGACATGAATCAACGTGATAAACCATTTAGCACAAAACAAGAGCAGAGGAAACAACCCGATCGGAACAGTTTCCAACTGTTCCTCAGACCATACCGCAGGAGGGCTGCTCTTCTGAGGAGAACATTCACGGAGCGAGCCCTTCTCAATATATACTTCTACTATATAAATATTTACATGCAGAGTCGAGATCATAGTGACACGTCCACTTCCTCGTCCCCGGGGCTAGCGTGGCTGTGGTGGCTCTGGGGAGGATTTCATGCTACACGGTACCAGTACCAGTACCAGTACCTGTACCTGTACCTGTACCAGTACCAGACTCGGCTCGACGTGCGGTAGCGACAACTGGGAGTTGAGACGCGACACGTTCGGTAACATTTGGTTCCACAGAAGTATTTTGTCCTCGCGTCACTGAGCCCCCTAGTGGTGAGATTGTGTCAGTAGCAGGGAAATATCGAATGTTATCAAGTAGCTGGAGTGGAGGTCGGACGCTTTGATCTTAGTTGGTTGACTCAGATATTTCCTGTTTTTAGGCGACTAAGTTCTTGCACTTTTGTTTGTGTTGGAAATTTGACAGATTTTGTAGATTACGTTCATATTGGTCAAAATAAGACACTGAAGGTTTTGTATTATTACCAAAACTCAGTCTGTCAATCGTGTGATATATTTAATAAAGGACGGAAAGGAAAAACTATTTGAGCGGCGTTGTAAAACCAGGGATTGTAAAATACGTGTGGTGTCATCTGTTAAACTGTGAAATCTGAAATATCGCTGCATATTCAACTTCAGAGAGAAAGCTCATGTTGGATCACGTCATCGTTGTCAAAGTGCAACGTTTTAAATATTGATTGCATATCCAACTTTTCCTTTACAAGATCTTTCTGGAGCCGTTTCCCTCACAATATTTACCTACAAGACTAAACTATTAAACTATTAAACTATTGAACGTGCAGGATTTCACAGGATCATAATGAAAACTTGTGATGATCTGATCGTTCTTTGCTTTCAGTATTTGGGACGAGAGGAGACGAACATCGCTGTGGAACCAAACGCAGCCGGACTGCACATTATCAACTCGACTGCCGAGAAGGGAAGAGACAAATAATTCACACAACAATATATCACAACACAATCATCGCGACACTTTGTGTTAACTTTGAATCTCAGTTGTTAATGTAGGAAAATAATTTAATCAAGAACTATCAGCTTTCTTAGAAACGTATCACAGATGATTGTCTTTCAATATATCACAGAATCAACTGTCAAGTGATTCAATCATAAGAAATATGTCTCGGTTCCCGACCCGACCACAGAGCTGTGATGTACTCACCTGTAAAACAGCACCATGCGTTTTACACTGAGAGATTAAATATGAAAGAAATGATCATACTTATATTTAGGTAGTTAGTTTAGGAGCCAATCAAAAGCCAGCTGGAGACATTTGTTGAGATGTTCTCGACCTTAAAACTTTTATTTCTCAAATTAGATTAACTGTTATTTTAAAAAAATACATAAAAAGATGAAATCTCGTCCAGTTCCCAGTTGTCCATGACTCCCACATCACAGCCTCTTCAAACCATCACACAACCAACTGGCTGCAGAAGAGTCTGAAAAGATCTGATCCTTATGTTTTACTTTATTTTTTCCCCTTTTTATATATATTATATTTTTATTTTAAAAGCCCAAACGACAAAGAATCTGAATCAATGATCCCATATTTAAAAGGAGGGTAGACGGGGATTTGAACCACCACCAACCCGGGGAGCCCTGAGGATGAGGGAGAGGAGGGGGAGGGGGGGGGGGGGGGTCTTGCAAGCATGCAGAGGGTGAGGGAGAGGGGGGGGGGGGGGGGGGGTCTTCTTGTCGTTCAATCATTCCTGTCGGAGAGAAGCAGTGTGTCTTTAAGGTGTTATTATGATTTCCTGTTTAAACAAAACACAGGTACAGCTGTTATGTTTTCATTCAGGTTTCAAAAACAGAAGAAGAAGAAGAAGAAGTTGTGTGGACATGAGACAAAGACAGTTTCACCTGACAACAGACAAATGTGTTTTTATGATTTTAGCAGTTTAAAGTTAAAGTTACAGAATTTACCTTCAATGTCTGAATCACCAGTTTGAACCCTCTGGGGTCTAAGGGCAAGTTTTACATCTTCTTAAAGTTGTCCTTACAGGCACTTACCCTAAATTTGACCTAGAACCCTTTTTCATTTTACACAGAACCTTCCACTTTTCAAAGTGTAAAGTTTAAATTTAATTAATGTTCGACATGTAAGAAACTGCAAAAAAAAGTTCAGATAAATTAATATTATCATTTATCAAGGTTTTAAACCTTTGTGGTCTCAGTCGAGATCCAGAATTATTCATAACTATTCTTTAACTCTGTGTTATTTCCTATTTGATCATCTCCTGTTCAAACTAATCAATAATCAATACTCCTCCTCCTGCTCCTCCTCCTCCTCCTCCTCCTCCTCCTCCTGCTCCTCCTCCTCCTGCTCCTCCTCCTCCTCCTCCTCCTGTGTTTACCTGTTTGATAATCTCTCCAGTTCTCTCGATGACGATGGTCTTGTCCTCCTTGATGGGTGAAGTCATGTTGTAGTCGTCGCCGAGCAGACCGAGGATGGGGTACTGGTTCCTGTATCTACACACACACACACACACACACACACACACACACACACACACACACACACACACACACACACACACACACACACACACACACACACACACAGTGTTTTATAATATATTGTATACGTTGTGTTGTTGCTAGTTTAGTTCAAAATTTAAGTTGGTTAACCTAAATGTTTAATGTGAACGTGCAAATTAATTAATCAAAATGAATTACTGTAAAAGACAAAGAAATGCAGCTGCAATTAAAACATTTAATTACTGAAACTAATAAATAATTATTAAAATATCTGTTGAATTGCTTGACAATAGATTGATGATGTGCAGGAGATGAAACCGGTGGGACGACTGACAGTTGCCGTGGCGACGTACCTCTTGGTGATGATGGTCTTGGTGACGTTCTTGGCGGTGTCGTTTCTTTCCTTTATCAGCTTCTTGATCTCCTGAGGGACGCAAGAGGTCAAAGGTCAAAACATCTGAAGTTTGTCCAGTAGCTTCTACGTGTTCACTAAAAAACTATTGTGAATTTATTTAGTTTAATTCACAATTTGGGACTGAATCTTTCCTGTCAGCTTCTTTTCCCAGTTTTTTGGAGCCTCGCTTGTTTTTTAAAAATCAATTTAAATGTAAAGTCGTTGTCTCCGAGCTGCCGTTTGTGTGAGAGACCACAGAACGTGTGTGTGCGTGTGTGTGCGTGTGTGTGCGTGTGTGTGTGTGTGTGTGTGTGTGTGTGTGTGTGTGTGTGTGGTGTGTGTGTGTGTGGTGTGTGTGTGTGTGTGTGTGTGTGTGTGTGTGTGTGTGTGTGTGTGTGTGTGTGTGTGTGTGTGTGTGTGTGTGTGTGTGTGTGTGTGTGTGTGTGACTCCAGCAGCTGTTGTGACCAGAACATTCCTGAGGTCTGATTGGAATGTTTCTGACGACCTGTTTCAGGTCCGACGCAGTCAGAATGCTGTCGGACCTGAAAGGTGAAACCTCTCAGAAGAGGTGGTCGAGCAGTGTCTCTGAGTTACTGCAGGACTGAGTGAATGATGGAAACCAGTGGTTGTGTAGAATGTGCAGTTTGTATCTACGGAGCTGAAACATTAAGAGCGTGGAACAGGTTCTATCACGGTTTCCTTGATGATCACATTTTAAAAACCTAAATGTGTGTGGGCGTGTTCAGACCTCCTCCTGCCGGGTGATGGTGGTCTGCCGCTGCTCCAACATGACGAGCAGCTCCGAGATCTTCAGGTGGAGGCTCTTGTCCGACGACGACTTCTCGCTGGTCACCTCCGTCTGGATTCGTGTGATCTGGGTCTGGAGGCAGAACGGAGACGAGATGAGATGAGATGTAGGTGAAAAATATTTAGTCTTTTCAGCTGAAATCGTGTTTTCCTGCCAAAATGAAGCTACATGCTAACGTTGGCATGCTGATGTGTATCCATCATCTCATCCATCATGTTGGTTTAGTGATTGTTAGCATGCTAACGTTTACTAGTAAGTACTGAAGATATTAAAGTACAGCTGAGATCGATGGGAATTAAGTTACTGTTGCAGGAATTGGCAAAAAATGCATATTAAAAGTTTGGTCAGTTGACGGCAGAAGATTTCATGGGTGGGTGGATGGATGAATAGATGGATAGATGGGTGGATGGATAGATGGGTGGATGGATAGATGGGTGGATAGATGGATAGATGGGTGGATGATGGTTGGGTGGATGGATAGATGGGTGGATGGATAGATGGATAGATGGGTGGATGGATAGATGGGTGGATGGATAGATGGGTGGATAGATGGATAGATGGGTGGATGATGGTTGGGTGGATGGATAGATGGATAGATGGGTGGATGGATAGATGGGTGGATGGATAGATGGGTGGATGGATAGATGGGTGGATAGATGGATAGATGGGTGGATGATGGTTGGGTGGATGGATAGATGGATAGATGGGTGGATGGATAGATGGGTGGATGGATAGATGGATAGATGGATAGATGGATAGATGGATAGATAGATTAATGGGCAGACGGACAGATGGAAGGATTCTCACCCTGAGCCTCGTTATCTCTGTGTCTTTCTCTTGTCTCATGCTGCTCAGCTGATCTTTGTACTGACGGGACAGCTCCTCCGTCTTGATGTGCAGGGTGGTGCTGCTGCCCTGACCCGCCAGCTGGAGGACGGGAAGAGAAGAAGATAGAAAATCGTTAAAATGCCTTTGTGCAAAGCCGACGTTGCTTTGGCTACATCCACACTTCGTATCAGTCTCGACGAACACTCACTGTAACTAGGCAGTCAACTGTTTATCTTCTGCACATTCTCACCCTGTGTGAGTTTTACCTTCGTTCGCAGCATCTCGTTCTCTTGCTCCATCGCCCTCATCCTCCCCTCCAGCTCCTTGACCTTGAACTCGCGGCTGGAGTCGGTGTTTCTGCTGCTCGACAGCTGACTCTCCAGGGAGCGCTGGGAGGCGCTGGTTTCCTTCACGGACAGCTGGGGGGGGCGGAGCGCACACAGGAAGTCAGAGCGCTCACTTCAAATAGCAGTTCACAACCCGTGTGAGATCAATATTAAAATAACTGATGGAAATAATCAGCTGTTAGTCGTTCTAAACCTGAATTTATCCTTGAATAGGCAGATTCTGATATTTAGACTAAAGTATCAGGATCTTTAACAACAATCTTAGAGTCACTGAAACTTTACTTTCACCCAAATACTTTGAAGGAACTTCCTCATCTTTCTGTCTACTTGTCAATGTACTTCATAAATAGTGTAGCTACACCACACACACACAGACACACTCAGAGTATAGACAGGTGTGTGTGTTTGTACCTGCAGCTGCCTGTTGTTCTCTCGGACGGCCTCCACGAGGAGATCATACTGCTTAGCCTGGTCTGCTTTGAAGCTCAGATCTCGCTCCAGTGATTCCTTCTCCATCTCCAGACGCTGCAACACCCCACAGGCACATGTTTGTGTTCGTGAGCCTCATCTCTATTTGTTTCATTTGATCTGATCGGCTGATTGTGTCTCTTCATGAATGTAATCGCACGATCGGAGCGACTCCCTCACATTAACAGAAGCCGTTATTACATCTGGCCTGATGCCTGCACATCTCTGCTGTAGGTGAAAACATTTTATTGACTCATGCGACTGAAAAGCTCGCAATGCGATGTGCAGGGACAGCTGCAAACATCTGGATCTGTCTGCACACGTCTGTATCAGTGTAACCTGAACGTCCTCACGCATCATTTGTTCCTTTTCACAGAAGAACTTGTTTTTTATCTGATAAAATAAACACTGTCGCTGTTCAAAGTGTTTCGAGTGCAGGAAAATGTAACATCGATCCTTCAGAATAAGAATGAAAGTCAGTGACAGTTGGTGACAAGACAGATGTTCCTGCAGCCACCGAGTAAAATGTCAGAGTGAATCGGCCCCAACACCTCATGTGCGTAATGATGGTGTCTTCCTGTCAATCACATGTCTCAGCTCTGAACTGGACGTTAACGTGTTTGAATCTGATTCGTCCTCACGTGAGGTCGGTGTTTTGTTTTCTCGTGTCAGGTGGCGGCGGCGGCGGCGGCGGCGGCGGATCTTACCCGCAGGTCTCGGACATGTGGAGGAGCTCCTCCCTCAGACTGCTGAAGGTGGAGAGCAGCAGACGCATGCTCTTATCTGCTGTGAGACGAGTCTGACACACACACACACACACACACACACACACACACACACACACACACACACACACACACACACACACAGAGGACACACAAAGTAATGAAGTAACCCCATCTGTGATAAATATGAAGCTTTAGGTTTTTACCTAAATTGTTAATCGCACACAATTAGCACTAAATGCGTGTATTGTTTCATAATGACACAAAAAATTGATCAACAGTCAATAAAGCTTTAAAAAACACACATTGTATTAATAGTTTAATACCAGTCAAAGCTTGTGTTGGATTTTAAGATAATCGCCTCAACTAAATGGTAAAAGTGCAAATCTACAACAACAGCAGCATGATGTCATATTAATATGATGATACGTATGTATGAAGACAGCGTCTCAGACTGAGTGTAATCTGTCTCTCACCTGCAGCAGGTAACGGATCTGCTGCTTGGTCAGTTCAGTGGCTCCTTTGGGAATCAAGGCCTCCACCTCCTCCTTCTCCACCTGAACACACACACACACACACACACACACACACACACACACACACACACACACACACACACACACACACACACACACGCAAAGAAAAGAATCATCAGCAGGTTTTAATGTGAAAGTGACGAATCAAAGCAGACGTGAGGAACTTGTGAGGAAAGACAGTTGATTTCCTCCGTCACCTCTGACGGTGTCTCTTATCTATTATATTTCATTTTCAGGTCCTAAGTTGAGATTCATTCATCAGACGTGTGTTTGTCTCTCACCTTGTAGTCGTAGCTGGGATCCAGCTGATATTTCCTGTAACACACACACACACAGGAAACACAGACAATGAGGACGTGGGCATGACTGGTGTGTGTGTGTGTGTGTGTGTGTGTGTGTGTGTGTGTGTGTGTGTGTGTGTGTGTGTGTGTGTGTGTGTGTGTGTGTGTGATCGTGATTTAGAGCCCCATGTGTTTAGTCGCTGACAGAGAGGTGAAAGGTTGGAGGAGGATTATGGTTTCATGGTGAGGGTAAACACTCAGTCACACACACACACACACACACACACACACACACACACACACACACACACACACACACACACACACACACACACACACACACACACACACACACGTTAAAAGGACACTACATGAATCAGCTGGGGGAGACGAGTCGAGGGTGAGTTACACTGACGTCTGTCAGCGGATCTGAGAGCAGATCTGTACTAAGCTTTATTCTTTATCCCACAACATCAAAGTAAAAACTTAAAACAGTTTATCTGGATCTACTCCAAACATCGATGAAGACGGAGGTGATGAAGAATCTGGAAGACGACACAGACCTTTTATAGAGATGGTGACGAGGTCGTTATCGGGAAATTCACAACAACATTAACCTGAGAGAAGTTTGAAATGTGTTTTATCTCATTTTTGGAAAATGTATCCTGCTCAAAACTAACACCTGCAACTGAGAAGAGGATGAATTCATTGAGCACAGATGTTCCCATGAATATATGAAGCTAGTACTTGAATCATAGTTGTAGCATCTGGCTTCTTTGAGGTTTCTTTAAGGTTTCAACACTCACTGTCCACGGATCTTCGACACGTGCTCCGAGATGCAGGAGTGGATGTCGCAGTTCTTCCTGTAGACGTCGGCCAGCAGCTCGCCGAAGTAGCGCGTGTCCATCTTCGTCGGCTGGGGCACCTCCCTCAGCTCGCTCCTCACCTCCGTCCTGGTGATCCTCTCTATCGCCGGCGGCGGCCTCTGCTGTATCACGTTGATGATCTCCGTCTCCTCCACCTCCACCACCTCTTCTTCCTCTTCTTCCTCCTCCTCCTCCACCTCCTCCACCTCCTCCACCTCCTCCTCCTCTTCCTCATATTCCTCCTGGAAGAAAAAAGGCAGAAAAAAGATTTTTATCATGTTCAAGTGAAGCCTGATCATCGTGATCGCCCCCTGGTGGCTGGCTGCAGGATAGCTCATAAGGCCCAGACAAGGACAAAGTCAAATAAATGTTTCCAAAAGAGTTTCTGTCAAGTGAGGTAGATCTTATCACGCTGATGTTTGTTCAAGTGTTAATGTTTCTGATCATTTGGGGTTCGATTCGTTATTTGATAATATAAAAACGTGGTGAAACCTCATGATTGACAACTGACTCTGACTCGTGATTGGTTGTGTATGTCGATCACCATTACACAGGCTCTGGCTCCAGATGACGTCAAAACCACAAGATGGCGACCCCCCTATCCTGGATGTTGTATTTTTGGACAACGTGAGGAAGTTGAGACATGTCTGTCCATCTTCTATGTTCATATTCCATGTTTTGACATCGCACAGTTGGGATTGTAAGAATATGTGATCATCTCCCGCTGTTACACTCAGAGATTTCATTTGAATTCAGCCTAAAGACGGTAATTGAGGTTCAACAGAGATCTTGAACTTATATTTTGAGTCCCAGTTCATCACAAACGTCGTTATTCTGTGTTGACCAGTCAAATTCGACCTGACCAGACTGGGAAATCCTTTTTCTTTGTGGATCTGGATCCAGGAAAACTCCTCACACTACAAATCCTCTGAAAAGAACCTGGACTGAACCAAAGGTCCCAGGATTTCCACCTGCCGCCGTGCACAGTTTACACACTTCACATGAGCCAAACACCCCTCAGCTCCTCCTATCTGCGTGTAGCAACAGAGTCGAGTCAAACCTTCGCTGCAACAAACACTCAAACAGTTGCATAACCTGTTATCTGCGTGTGTGTGTGTGTGTGTGTACTCTTCACACAGAGAGCACCTTCACTCTCTGCAAGCACCTGTCTGTCAAACTCTGACACACGTGACAGGGCAACGCAAACAGATCTATATTTGTCTTATTGAAAGCTGCTCTTTTAGGTCAAGTGTTGCACTTCAGGACGAAGCTGGTTTGTTAAAAACCTCTTTTATAAATCATTCCTCGTCCGTTCCGCCCTCCAGGCTTCAACTACCTGTCACAACACGACGACCTCGCTTCTCTGCGCTCAGGTCTGATTCGTTGTTGAAGGAAATCCACAGTGGGATTGAGCTTCATAAAGAGTAATGAGAAGTGTGTCGGTTGTTTTCTGTGTGAGAGACAGGTTCGCTGGTTTGTGTTCTGATTTAATCTGCTGCATTTTAAACACACGTGTGTCCGCGGGTGCAGCAGCTCCAGTTGTATCCACGAGGCTCTCGGCCTGAGCAGGACTCAGCCTGTCCCTCTGCAGAATGTCTTATATGTGGAGAGCTGCGGACGAGTTTGGTGCATCATGATTTACTAATTGATGTCACTGATGAGTCATTAATGTTTCTAACATGTATCTGCAATTCTGCAATACTGCCTCTCTGACTGCTACGCAAGCTGGACCCGTCCAGACAAAACGAAACAGGCCCAAACAGAAAACGATGCAACGTGCAGTTAAAATAAGCTGCACTGAGTTTCTGTTACACTCCCGATGCAGAAAGGACAAAAATCTGCCCATAAAATATCATTTCAAACGTTTTGTCTCAACCTGTCCACGTTCTACAGCACGACTATTTGAAAGGTTTGGATGTTGTGATGCAAAGATCCTGAAGCTAGACTGCATTAGATCAGTTTCACTCTCGGTTCTGATCTGTCAGCTTTGGCAGAGACACAGAGACACAGAGACGCAGAGACGCAGAGACACAGAGACACAGAGACACAGACACAGAGACGCAGAGACGCAGAGACACAGAGACGCAGAGACGCAGAGACACAGAGACAAAGAGACACAGAGAGACAGAGACAAAGAGACACAGAGACAAAGAGACACACAGACACAGAGACGCAGAGACGCAGAGACCCAGAGACCAGACACAGAGACACAGAGACACAGACGCAGAGACACAGAGACAGAGACACAGAGACGCAGAGACACAGAGACACAGAGACGCAGACACAGAGACACAGAGACCAGAGACGCAGAGACACAGAGACGCAGAGACGAGACCAGAGACACAGAGACCAGAGACACAGAGACGCAGAGACGCAGAGACGCAGAGACACAGAGACGCAGAGACACAGAGACACAGACGCAGAGACACAGAGACAGAGACACAGACGCAGACGCAGAGACAGAGACGCAGAGACACAGAGACGCAGAGACGCAGAGACGCAGAGACGCAGAGACGCAGAGACGCAGAGACAGAGAGGCAGAGACGCAGACGCAGACGCAGAGACGCAGAGACGCAGAGACACAGAGACACAGAGACGCAGAGACACAGACGCAGAGACACAGACGCAGAGACACAGACGCAGAGACCCAGAGACACAGAGACGCAGAGACCCAGAGACACAGACGCAGAGACACAGAGACGCAGAGACCAGAGACGCAAGACGCAGAGCAAGACCAGAGACCAGACGCAGAGACGCAGAGACGCAAGACGCGAACAACGCAGAGACGCAGAGACACAGAGACACAGAGACGCAGAGACGCAGAGACACAGACACAGAGACACAGACGCAGAGACGCAGAGACGCAGAGACACAGAGACGCAGAGACACAGAGACGCAGAGACGCAGAGACGCAGAGACGCAGAGACACAGAGACGCACAGACGCAGAGACACAGAGAC
This sequence comes from Reinhardtius hippoglossoides, assembly GCA_006182925.3. Taxonomy (NCBI): domain Eukaryota; kingdom Metazoa; phylum Chordata; class Actinopteri; order Pleuronectiformes; family Pleuronectidae; genus Reinhardtius; species Reinhardtius hippoglossoides. The sequence continues at coordinate 22,906,302 of CM031684.1, forward strand.
ACAGAGACAGACGCAGAGACGCAGAGACACAGATGCAGAGACCCAGACGCACAGAGACGCAGAGGGGAAACTTTTCATCTGGATTCATGTCTTGTTAAAAACTGGGTGTGCACATTCCACAGGAGCCAGAATTTCACATCCAGAGAAGTTCTCCCTGTTGTGCTCCTGGAGAAGCCTCCGGACCCACATGGACCCTGAAACGTTTCAATATACTTAGTTTATCTGATGATTCTCAGACTAAATCATTCATTTTAGTTTTAAAGATTCACGTTTAATACGTTTACACCTGAAGTGCAAACTACTCTGGAGATTTTGAGCTTGTTAAACTCAGAAATGTGTGGAAACTTTCAGACGTGCACTGAACTCCACAGATTCTCTGTATTTTCTCCGGATGACGTGCATGTGTGACAAAGCGACGTCACGAGAATGTGGTGATAAGAGCTGTCGCTGGTGTCTGTGTGTTGTCAGGAAATCAGGTGATCTCCACAGCGGAGTCATTACGTCACTTCCTGTCTCTGTCTGCTGCACCCGGCTGCTCCACCTCTCGCCTGAAGAATGCAGAGGATTTGTTGCTGTTGCCGAAAAAACCTCCCTCTGTGTTGTGCATGTGTGAAAAGCACATTCCGTACACAATCTCCGGAATTTACCCGCAGGTCATGTCTGAAAAACGGCTTATGTCAGATTTGAAAACCTTCCCTCAACATTTTGAGGCAGGTCTCTTTCTTTAAAGTTGGGAAATTGGATGTGTTTTCCCCAGCGTCACCAACACTCTGCAGTTCCTCTTCTCTTGTGGTTCACATAGTCTCTGAATGCCACGGCCCTTAATGCTTCCTCATGCAGCCGAACCAATGGAAGAAAGACTAAACCATTATGTCATCGCTACCGGGAAACACTGGCACAGGAGCTGCATTGTCCACCAGAAAGAAAGAAACGCAGCAGACTCCAAAGAATAAAACAGGAAGCGACCAAAAGGCCTGAATGTTCACTGATTAGATTCTGAACCCAAACCAGTGCAGGTGTTAAACCACCTCAGAGGGAGAAAACACACACACTGAAAACAGGCTGGTAGGAATTTGATTCCTGCTGGGAACCTGTTTTTTGACTTTGGGCCCAGGAGGGGAAAAAAGAAACTCAGGTAACATGTCAATTCAAATCCGGTGTTTTACATGTGTGAGAGAAACCTGACCACACACAGTGTCTGTGGGAACTCCAGCTCGAGCGTGACCTCGAAAGCACCATAACAACAAATGATTAACAGCGAATAAAGGTGGATACTTTATACGGGAATAACCTGTGAAGTTATATTTACTGAACCAAAAAACCCAAAGTGCATGTTTGGATAACGCGATCACGCGACAGTTAAAAGTGTGACGTTCAAAATTCAAAGGACGCAGAAGAGACGGAGAGACACGCGGGATAAGAAGCGTACGTGTGTGATCACATGGAGGTGGGTGTGTCCCAGCGCCGCAGGGCTGGGGCTGCTACGGCAACATGCCTGGCATTCCTGCAGAGAGAGGGAGAGTGGGAACCACAGACAGACGGGGATCAGCCCAGAGAATAAAGGCCAACATGTTTCATGTGTTGGCGTTTGGCCCGATTTCAAACTGCGACATGAATGTTGCAAAGAGGAGCCGCAGAGGTTTTGCAGGAACATCTTTTACATGTGATATTTACGACAAGAGTTTGGAAAATAAAGGAAATCCGCCTGTTTTTGAGATTGTTTATCACATCCTCCTCAAACTCCAAAGTTTGTCATGAACAAATTCCCCTTGTGGCCTTAAAATGACTCATGTC
>CM031684.1:22910595-22964479 GCA_006182925.3 Reinhardtius hippoglossoides
ACAGACACAGACACACAGACACACACACCACACACACCGTTACGTCACATTTTAAGCAACCCCGTCTTTTCACCGTTCACAGCGATCTGTCGACTAAGACGAGCATCAAAACCGCCAACAGATATTTATTTGTTTGCAGAAATCCTTCTGCAATATTATATTATAACACATACGTCCCCATAGTAACAGAATTCAGCATTGAAAAAGGGGGAGGTTATATATTTGTGTGCAGTGTTTATGTGATCAGTAAATCAGTGAGTTGCCCGCCTGCTGTAATCAATAATATTTAAAATGAGCCTGTTTTAACTTTCTGTCATATTGAGTTTTTGTTTTGTTTTTAAATTTTTTTGACTTTTATTTTGGCAGCCGTCCGTTCTCTCTCTCTTCTCGCTCTGTGATCTGCAGGAGCATGAAACTCAGAATATGCAGAAGTAAGAAGGGAACGATAACAAACAGCTGATTAACTAACATCAGCAGGATCCCAACTTTTATTCTAAATATTTAAACGTGCAAACAGGGAAACGATGCCTGACCTGACACTGTACTGAAGCTGTTCCTCATCGTGAACATTAACAACATGGCGTCCCGTCCCGTGTTCTCACCACCACGCAGAATACCTCACATTCCCTGCAGTGGTGACAAAAGCCTCGTATAGGAAGCAGCTGATCTCAGACAAAGAGAGAAATTCTTACAAAATGAACAACGCTTCAGGTCAAATCTCAAATTACAGTTTCTATCAGTCGCATAATCCTTGAATCTGCCTCTAAGGTGCAGGCGCTGCAACGTCTTTCTGGAGAAGACGAGAGATTTGATCTTCACGGGAGCAAACATGTCCGTCAACGATCCTGCATTATCGCACATGAACCTCAACCCGCTCGACAAACATCTAACACCATCACTCAGCTCGTCCGACTCTCTTCAGAGAGTTTCTGACTTTCACCCCCACTGAAGTGAAGTGTTTACACTGTGAGACGTCTCATGGTTTATTCTTCAAGCTGCAGATGTTTAAAGATGAGAAGTGAAATGTTAAAAGTCACCTCGACCATCCACTGACCCAAGCTGCTGAACCTGCTGCCGATCATGAACAGACAGAAACTAAATCATTTTGAATTTGAATTTATACTCGATAACATTGAAATGTTTGTAGTTCTTTTTCTTATGAGTGTCTTCACAGGTAGATTGAAAACTGAGCCTCCTGATACTTTAAAACCTCCAACTTTGACTGCACACGCAGCCAAGGATTTATTGTACCTGTTCCCATGCTTACACGCACACACAGATATAGTTTTAGTGCTTCGCTCCTGTCGGCCTCATGCGCGGTTCTGTTTTCATTATAAACACATGTTGTAAGAAGACAAGAAAAAGTCAAGAACCTCCCGTTTCCAAAATATTAAATCCGTCGTCCTGAGCAACGGCTGCACTGAGCCCTCAGAGAAGCTTGGAGATGCACGTCTGTTTCTTTCATGCCTGTAGGAACACAGAGAGGCGTGGTCGACGAGTTTCCCTAATCACCAGCTTTTAAATCGGACTTGTCCTCAGTAGAGATTAACGGGGCCTTTTCGAGGAAACCTGTGTCTGACAGCCCAAACCGTTTCTCTGAAGTTGAACCTGACACGAGACCGAGCGAGTTGGAACAGAGAACAGGACAAGACCCCACGTTGTTCGGGAGGAAGAAGATTAACACAAAGACGATAAACGATCTAAAAGATGAAGACGAGTTTGGATTCAAAGAAAAAATCTCATTGTTCATCTGATCTTTATCTTCTCCTCACTCCTGTTTACTCTGCTTCGTCATGGACGTCCGTACCGAGTTGAAACACGTTTTCACTGTATTTAAAATGACCTCACTGAAGAAACTGGAATCACCAGCCTGCAGGTGCACGCCTCCACCCACCAGGGCAGTTTCAGTCTCAAACGGTTGTTTCCAGACTCGTCGTGACCTTCGACCTCTGAAATCCGTTCATCTTTGAGTCCAAGTGACAACAGCTCAAAATGTCCATAAGTCCGACTTGAGACATCCTGTCCGCGAGGCAAACAGGGTTTCGTGTTCCACCGTGACCTTTGACCTTGACCAACCAAATCTAAGTGAGTCCAACTCAACCTTTGTACCAAATTTGGAGAAATTCCCTCAAGAGTTTTTGAGAAAAGACATAATTCAGACATTCGAACCTCAAGCATCGAGTTAGGATTCCTCCTGGAGGTTCACTGGGTGTACGCCCCCAGCCGGGAGGAGACTCCGGGGTATACCCAGAACCCGCTGGAAGGACTACATATCCCATGTGGCCTGGGAACACCTCCCCCAACAGGAGCTGGAAAGTGCGGTTGGGTAGAGGGGCGTCTGGGATACCCTACCCTCCGGGACCCGAGCCCGAATGATTTTATGGACTAAATAATAATCTGAAAACTAAAACAGTTAAATGAATAAGTTAAAATACCTGCAATTTGCAGTATTGCAGGTGACAAGTTGGGAAAAAACACTAAAGTTATTTCGACACCTTTCCTTGTCACAGGACGTGTGTCACCTCTTTGGAAGATAAGGCCGTGAACACACAGCTCTGATTTCCCTGGAAGGTTCATGCCAACACAAACAGCCATTACGGCCGCTATAAAACCGAGAACCCGCCCTGTTTTGACAACAGCCGTATACATGACGCTGCAGGTTCCAATGAAGAGGAAGGAATGCACCCGCCCACCGTGAAGGCCTGTGGGAAGTGGCCCGCACACACCCCGGGTTTTACAACGGCCCGTCAGCACCGTGACAGTTGAAGGTCCTGTGGTTATGAACAAAGTGCTGTTGTGACAATGTGAATGTGGAGAGGCAGGGTGTAGCTCCGCGTGTGTGTGTGTGTGTGTGTGTGTGTGTGTGTGTGTGTTTTTTGAAACACACACACACACACACATTTTGAATTTCCTTCGCACGCTGACGTGTTTAGGTTTCGTGCTGATGGGTGTGTCTGCCACAGGTCACATGGAGATCAACTCACACGCTGAGATCACAGAGAAGAACAAACCTAAGCTGTTGTTAATTTGCACATCAAAACATATCAGGATAAAATTATATACTAGTTAAAAAGTTAGAGTTAAAAAAAACTGCAGCATTGAACAGTTGCTGGCCACAAACCGCCTGCAGCACTCTTTGACGCCTGGAGCGATGCAGCCCAACGTGTCGTTTCACAGCAGGTTCATCCGACCTGAAGTCAGTGCATTGCTGGTGTCACTGTTATTTCAAAGGTGCCTCATCAACAGTTACGAGCTGCTACAGAGGCGGGTGCACAGCGTTCGCACATTCTGCAGGAACACCTGGCTCCGTAGAGGACACAGGAGACGACACTCTGATCGGTTTATTAGCGCGTTACGCCCAAACGCAGCTGTGACTTCAATGCAAACCGTTTGATCCATGCGCCGGGTGCCACCGCTTTAATTTATGTCTTTGACACCACTTCAATAAACTTTCTTTGTGAGTTTGGGTCGTTAAAAATTAAGCTCAAAGACTTTTATACTGAATATGGATGACTTTTATGTCAAAGATTAAAGATTAGAAACATCTATGTCAAATTACAGAGCTGGATCTCGAAACTTTGTAGTAACAAATACTGAAAACTCAAATTCATATTCAGGAAACATTTTTACCATTTTGCAAACCAGCCTGAAAACTCTTCAGTACTTTAAAGTACTTTCACCAGATTTTGGATTTCATTTTTTATTTTTTTATTTTGCTATTTAAAGGTGGTATATAAATAAAGTTAGTATTATTATTATTAGTGCTAGTAGTATTATTGTTATTATTCATTGCAAATAATCTGTGACTAAATGCAAACATACATGATAATTACACGTTGATGTGATTTCTATATTTTCTGACTTTTAAGCTTTTTTCCTTTTATCTTAACTTTGTGTGAGTTCCCCATTTTCCCCAGGAAACAATAAAGTATATATATATATATGTAAAATGGACATCTAGAAAAATATATCACTTTTCAACTAAATGTAAAAGTGTAACATACTTGAAGAAGTAATGTTCTGCCTCTGCTTGTCCACTAATGTTTAAATTCTGGGGACATATTTATGATCGTGTCTCCTGCGTGCATATCTGTATATATCCGTCTCAATTAGTTCTAGAGGTAATTGAGGAGGCGTTCCTCTGCTGAGTTTTCACGTTTTCATGCATTCAATAGTTTTTTCTCTTCCATGATCTCTGACGTTTTTCCGTGAGTGGGATTAACTTTCAACCTGCTGCGACAAGTTACAGACTCGTTTCTCAAAAGTGTTCTAAAGGCCATGGACTTAATTTGCATGTCAGTGGAGTTTCTACTTAAAGTCAGGACTTTTATGTTGTTGACTTTGGATAATTGGCTTTTTTATGCTCATCCTCAACTTTTCTGTTTGTTTTTCTGTTTGTTTGAGAACGAGATATAAAACAGTTCACTGAACTGTTCTCAAGCAGGACGAGATACTGCTGCTGCTGCTCCAGTAGAGAAACACACATATTTGGGTGTTTGCCAGACTTCAAAACGCTCGAATTTGTAGTGTGTGTGTGTGTGTGTGTGTGTGTGTGTGTGTGTGTGTGTGTGTGTGTGTGTGTGTGTGTGTGTGTGTGTGTGTGTGTGTGTGTGTGCGTGTCCTTGCCTCCTCAGCGCTCGGCTCAGGGCTCTTGACGGGACTGGACGACAGGCTGAACACCGACGACTTCCTGCTGATGCTCTGAAACCGGGGACAAAAGGACGGAGAGAGAATGAGGAGACTGACGGATTTAAACAGAAAGTGATGAAACTCAGTCTGCGAGACGCCATCGTTACGTTTTAGTAGAAAGGAAAAAGACAAACTTATCATAAAACCACATCGAATTCAAAGCAAATAAATAAAAATGTTAAATATCGTTTTGTGCAGCTTGATTGGAGTTCAGAGACGTTTGGGCCCGGAGCTCTACTGAGTGACATTCTGGTTTCCTGGTCAAACGTATGGGATGGAACTGTTTACACTGTTGGTCCAGGAAGCACTAAGTGAAGAGAAACTGTTTTAAAAAGTGAGACTTGAGATCTCACTGGAAATGTGTTCCCTCATATTTAACTTGGACTTTAGACTCGACTTGGAAACGTGACGTCAATCTTGATAAACTCAGGACCTGCGACACGTCTGAAATGACACAAACCAACTTGGGCAGATCTCGACTTGTTCCTTGCTCTGATCGATCCAAGACCTATGATTGGACTTGTTTTGGAGGATTTGAGACTTTAAACCACTTGTCCCTGACTCGACCTCATGTTGTCCCTCTAATCTTGAGCAGCACAACCTCAAAAACGACTTGTGTCACAGCCTCAGAAGTTCCTCTGCCAGCTTCTCCTCTGCTCAACATCAGCTGTTATCTAACTCTCAATACAACTGTGCGATACATGAAGTACGACTTCTCAATAAGCCTTTGTGAACAATGTTTGACGTGAGTGTTGTATCGAACTCTGACACTGATCTGTTCAAACTACACGGAATCATATCATTTATCAGATCTGACAGTTTCAGAAAAACCACCAGCCTCACCGCAGACAGCTAAGAAAACAGCTAATTACAAACAGGCAAGTTTAGAATCGACATTGCACAGAATTAAAGTTTCTGTGGTTGCTCTTAAGCAACAGACACAAACCTAAAAAATTACAGATCGGTATGTAGATAAGGAACTCAAAACAAAGGAGACCTCCAGCCAATCACCATGAGGTATTCTTGCAGGGCTTAATAGACTCAGTGCATGTCAGAGTATCAGGAGTCGCCTGACCTCTGATCGCTGCAGTGTAATTCAGCAGAGATAATCCATCCAGGTGCAGGAATGTGTTTGTCTTCAAATGTGAGGGTGTGCCACCGCGGCAGAGTCAGAGCGGGCGTGGCACCGCGTCTCTGTCAAACACTTCACGGCCATTTCCCTCCGACAGCAAACACTCAAACTGCAGAATTCACTGGAGTAAGTAAATCATCAGCGAAAAAACTTCAGACCCGCAGTTATTATAATGTGCCACGCTGGATAGAAGACTGAGATTTGATCAAATTAGGATCGGAGGAAACTTGTTTTTTGTCTTTGTGCCGAATATTGGCTGGTGAGACTGAGACTGAGGCAGGTGCAGGACCAGACTGAGGGAAACTGACCAGTGAAGCAGGAAACTGAGGGAAACAGCTGCTGAGGGTGAAAGCTCATGAACAGGTTGAAGTAGCTGCAGCACAGTTTGTATTGGTGGTTGTGCCTGAGCGCCACATTACATCTTGGTGGTGACATAGCGTCTGGGGGATCAGTCCAGTGGTAAAACGCAGGAGTGGCTTCTTAATCCTTCACAGAGTGTGAGCAGAGAAGCAGAGCTCGTAGAGTCAGGAAGTGAAGAGACGGCAATTCATTTAAATAAACGCCAGCAGACGACCTCGGTTCCATGACTGATACTCGCAGAAGAGTAAAGAAGGAGAGGAGATATCTCCTCCCATGTTTCTACTCTCAGTTGCATCGGTGTTTTATTGTTCTTAAACTAGGGCTGGGCAATAAATACTATCATCAATCACTGTGATGTAATTCTAATCATTAGCAATAGTCCAATATATTGTTATAGTGCTTATAATGCAGAGTTGATGATCGAGTTTAAAACCACAACCTTCACTCAGGTGCAGAAATCCGTCTTTAAACGTAACAGCAACAATAAAGAGACATTTATCGTGATAATCATTGATGTGAAAATTGCATCTCGATAACCTTTGGCCGATATCGTCCTGTTCTGGTTCAAACTAAGCTGCTTTGCAACAACAGAGAGAAACGCAGGGTGAAATAAGCAGTTTGACTACAAATGACTTAAGAATCCGACCAAAGAAGTCCGACACGATTCTCCGTGTTCATAAACCCGCTGTCTGGTGAGAGAGTGACTGGTTTAGAGCACAAACTGAACCAGAAACAGTAAAAGTCAAAGCCATGAGAACAACATTCATTAGTGTTACTGTGACTCCACATGTTCTCTTAAAACTCAAACTGGTTCTGACTGACAAGCCCCTGATCTACAGGAGGGTGTGTCCCTGTTCACCGGCTGAGGCTTGCACTCACAAACAGAAGCTGCAGATGTGGGCAGATGTGCAGATGGCGACGCTTACAGAGCGACGACCACTGGAGGGAATCCAAAAGAGAGAAGTGTGGAGGGCTGCTCACGTTCAACTGTGAGCTCCAGAGACTAAATCGGATCTTCACAGCTCGACAAATGAAACAAGCTGCTTCTGGATCCACGTCGAGGCCGTTTACACACAAGTGAACCAGGAAACTGAATAATTGGACTGAAACTCTAATACTGGGATGTAAAACAACACAAAGATGATAAACCTAGAGTCAAATTACTCTTTTAATTCATAGTTTCTAATTCATAACAGACTTTTTTTCCCACTTTAACCAAGTTTCAGCCCAAATTGACTCAATTATCTGCAAATATCTGTGTTTCTTTCACTTAACTTAACTATTTTTGAGTCACTTTACCTCGTGTTTTTCAAAATCAATAAGAAATACTTTGATTATTGATCCCAGTGGAAAGAGGGTTTAGAGGATTATAAGAAATATGTAAATATTGATAAAACATAGGCCGAAGCAAACATATGTATGTGCATTACACCTCATATACGAGTCCATGTTTCTGTCAATAGATTGTGAATATATTTGTTTGGTCTCTGGTGGAAAACCAAATGACTATGTATATTAATATAGTCTATGACACTGATCTTCATAATACAATAAATTGGTAATTATTTAACTTTTCATAACATGGTAATTAACAGATATTTGATACTATAACGGGTTAATAAAGTGGTTTAGTAAATCTAATTCCTCGTTATTCATGATCACTGTTGATGGGTGTCACATTCTGCCTCTGACAGCAGATATAATGATAACAACAGTGATGTGTGTGGTTCTGTGTGTGGTTCTGTGTGTGGTTCTGTGTGTGGTTCTGTGTGTGGTTCTGTGTGTGGTTCTGTGTGTGGTTCTGTGTGTGGTTCTGTGTGTGGTTCTGTGTGGACCTCGGGCCTCACCTCCACCGTGTGCTGCTGCTGCTGCTGCTGCACGTACATGTCGGAGTCCTGGCTGCTGACGCTCAGCAGCTGCTGGCGGGGCAGGGTCTGCAGGTACATGGGGGACACGCACCGAACCATCTGCTGCACCATGGGCTGCATCACCTGCTGCATCATGGGCTGCACCATGGGCTGCATCACCTGCTGCGGCATCATCATGAAGTTCTGCTGGTGCTGCTGCTGCTGCTGCATCGGCACCAGGTACCGCACCTGCTCGTAGGAGTAGTCGTTCTGCGGGGACACGGACCCGGCGGAGATCAGGGTGCCGGTCATCTGGTTCTGCGGGGCCACGTTCACGGTCCGGTAGGCGGTTCTGGTCAACTGCTCCTGCGGGGCCAGGTTCACGGTCCGGTAGGAGGTGGGAGACACCTGCTCTTGCGGGGCCACGTTCACGGTCCGGTAGGAGGTTCTGGTCACCTCCTCCTGCGGGGCCACGTTCACGGTCCGGTAGGAGGTGCTGGTCGTCTTCTGGCTGGTCCGGAGAGACATGGTGGTCGATGGGAGGATCGGACCCGACGCGACGGGAAGAATAACACCAGCAGCAGGAAGTTTCTCCGGAAGTTTAAATGGAGATATTCCTCCTCCACAGGTTGAACCGCCCCGGGCTTCACGGGAGAGGAAAGTCCGGTTAGAGGGGTCCGGTTAGAGGGGTCCGGTTAGAGGGGTCCGGTTAGAGGAGTCCAGTTAGAGGGGTCCAGTTAGAGGAGTCCAGTTAGAGGAGTGCGTCCATTGAAAGTTCAGCCTGAACTGCGGAGGAAGGTGTCTGCTGCTCGGCTTGCATATCACGCACAGCTCCGGTGAGGAGGTGGAGGCTGGAGGGAGGGACCGGAGCTGGGGGAGGAGGACCCGGGACTGAGGGAGGAGGACCCGGGACTGAGGGAGGAGGACCCGGGGCTAAGGGAGGAGGAGGACCCGGGACTAAGGGAGGAGGAGGACCCGGGACTAAGGGAGGAGGAGGACCGGGGCTAAGGGAGCAGGACCCGGGGCTAAGGGAGGAGGAGGACCCGGGGCTAAGGGAGGAGGACCCGGGACTGAGGGAGGAGGACCCGGGACTGGGGGAGGAGGACCCGGGGATAAGCGAGGAGGAGGACCCGGGGCTAAGGGAGGAGGACCCGGGACTGGGGGAGGAGGACCCGGGGATAAGGGAGGAGGACCCGGGACTGAGGGAGGAGGAACCGGGACTGAGGGAGGAGGAACCGGGACTGAGGGAGGAGGAACCGGGACTGAGGGAGGAGGACCCGGGGCTAAGGGAGGAGGACCCGGGACTGGGGGAGGAGGACCCGGGGATAAGGGAGGAGGACCCGGGACTGAGGGAGGAGGAACCGGGACTGAGGGAGGAGGAACCGGGACTGAGGGAGGAGGAACCGGGACTGAGGGAGGAGGACCCGGGGCTAAGGGAGGAGGACCCGGGACTGGGGGAGGAGGACCCGGGGATAAGGGAGGAGGACCCGGGACTGAGGGATGGATGGAAGGATGGATGGAAAGATAGACAGGTAGATTTTATTTTTTGCACTGCTTTCTCTTATTTAAACTTATATTGAAGTACATTTAAATATGTTTTTGTATTTACTTTTATTATTTTATCATAAGTAGATGTATTCAAATAATATATATATATATATATATATATATGAACAAATAGACACTGGAGATAGAGGTATAATAACTAGTCTATGCGATAAATGTAAGGCAAAGGATCCAAAGAATTTTTTATTTTGTTTTAAATACTTATGGAAACCAAAAGTATGTTTTTATAATGATAATAATTTAAACATTATAAGAATATAGGCTTTTTTTAATGTATATATTATGTTATAGTTTATAATAAGAAAGGAATTATTTTAATATTAGTGCAGGATGTTTATTTTGCACTTATTTAATATGTAATATTGTATATTGTATATTTTGTATTTTACATTTTACATTATATATTGTATACTGTATACTTTATACTTTATACTTTATATACTATATTTTATATTTTACATTTTATATTGTATATTGCATATTGTATATTGTATATTTTATACTTTACATTTTATATTTGATACTTTATACTTTATATTTGATACTTTATATTGTATATTGTATACTTTATACTTTATACTTTATACTTTATACTTTACATTGTATATTGTATATTGTATACTTTATACTTTACATTGTATATTGTATATTGTATACTTTATACTTTATATACTATATTTTATAATTTACATTTTATATTGTATATTTTATACTTTACATTTTATATTTTATACTTTATATTTGATACTTTATATTGTATATTGTATACTTTATACTTTATACTTTATACTTTATACTTTACATTGTATATTGTATATTGTATATTGTATACTTTATACTTTATACTTTACATTGTATATTGTATATTGTATACTTTATACTTTATACTTTACATTGTATATTGTATATTGTATATTGTATATTGTATACTTTATACTTTATACTTTCTATTGTATACTTTCTATTGTATATTGTATATTGTATACTTTATACTTTATATTTAATATTTAATATTTAATATTTATATCGTGTTTTGGGCCTTTAACACTGTTTCCCGTTTCAGCTCAACTCTCGCGATACTTGTCGGGAGCAGCGTCGTAGTCTCGTCCCTGAATGAAGAACCGTCTCTAGCGAACCGGACCGTGATGGCGGCTCCTCGGCGGCTCCGTACCGCTTCTCGTCCCGCTTCTCGTCCCGGTCCAGTGGAGGTCGGATGGTCGCCCGCGCCCCAGTGGCCCCTGTGAAGACGCCATCCCTCTAGGGTGAGAGAAACTACCGCTACAGCACCGGGACTGTTCAGTGCCGATGCCCGCCGTTAGTCGCCATCTCGGCGGCATCCCGTCGTCCTTCAGCCCCGGACTGACCCGCTCCCTCCTCGGCCTCCAGACCCCATTGACCCGACACACGATTTAACAACGCGACGCTTCCCCGTCGACGCTCCGAACTGCTAACACGCGATTTAAGCTATTTTGCGAAATGTCTGCGTTCCCTCTTGCATTCGGGATGACACGTTTCAACGGGCAGATGTTGTTTCGGTTAAAACAATAAGGTTTTTTAAAATGGCTGATCAGCGTTTCCCTCCTGAACACGTTTATCATAATGGCGTCGCCGACAATGACACCCCATCATCACCCTTAAAATGCCCAATATTTGAATGAGGTTCGGCTCGTGCGGGTCTGTGGCCTCGGTGCTGGTCAGTGTCGGCACCAACAGTTCCGTTACCTGGGTTTATTACGACTCTGTGATGCAGTAAATGATTAATCACATAATAAATCTCAGTTAAACTATATATTGTTTAAAATGGAAGTCTCAGTTTATTTAATTAACCAATGCGACACAATCAAAAATCACATATTTCAATATATCCATTCATTACTGTTCAGGGATGCTGGTGGTATTTCTATAGATCTGTGTGTACAGGTGCACTTCACATGATCCTGTGAGTCTTTCATTCATTTATTCAGAAGGTTTAATGATTAATGCATGTTTATACACATATTCAGAATTTGATTGCCTGTGTATCTTCTGTGTGAATCCTATTCTCCACCTCAGAGAGCAGAAGTTAAACCTGGTGTGTGTGAGTGATGCTGCCTCTGTAATCTGCCTCTGGAGTAATCCTGCAGAGCTGGTTCACACGTAATCTGCTTTATCTGGGGAAATAGATCCAACATATATTGGAACATCTTTTTTTAACCAATATGTTTATTTTTATTTTATTCTTTTAACATAAACTATAGAAGGTATCTACTCAAAAAAATATCAAGTGCGTACGATCAATTAAAAATTCAAATTACATTTCCTTTATTTATGCAATTCACATTGTAAACAGGTTGTCACTGGATATTCTCCAAACTGTATAACGAGGGTCTGCCTCATAGTTTAATAGATGACATCGTCTAATGTTTGACCTTTGACCTCTTGTGTCTCCACAGTTGCTTCCCTGGCCTTGCTGCTCACCCACAATGCATTGCCAGAGGCTTCTGTCTGTCACTCCGCTGTAACGCTGCCAACACTCCATCTTTAGCAGTTCGCCGTTTTCGTAGCAGAAAGGTAAAGGAGCCTGATCACCATCCGTCTTATTTAGGTTTATGTTTTCATCTGGTGTTCCTGCTGCTGTGGGAGGAAAGATGGACGTTCATTATCTGACCTGCTTGTAGATTTGACTGTTTGAAAACTTGTCTCCGTCTCTTTCTCTCCAGGTTCTGTCCCGGTTGGACCCGTTCATTGTCTTTCTGAAAGCATGTCTGGCTCAGGGGATTTACCAGGTGAGGGTTTCCTGAAGCAGCAGCTGCGACTTGTGTAAATTATAGATACAGAAAGAAAAACTTTGGGTTAGACTCTAACGTTCAAACATCTCAGTTCGCACATCGGCTGTAACTCTCAGCGTTTGTGACAAACCAGAATGATAATCTGACTTGTTCCTTCACTTCAGTAATAATGTTTATTCAAACGATATCAATTCATCCTTGATTGTCGTCTTTTCTTTGCACTTGTTAGCAAAATTAAAGATCTCAACAACTCTGTAATTTGATATGCAACTTTTATATATCCTTGTATATCCAGTTTTTTTGGTATCTTGTCAAATGTGTTGTTACAAAAGTATTTAAATAAGAAACAAATGTGTATCTGAACTGAGATTCAGAAGTCTGTTGTTAAGTTGTCATCACTGTTTGTGTCCACAGCCATTGAGGGTTCCGGGATGGGCGGGATGAGGCTTCCCACCGGGATGACCCGACGGGCCCTCAGCTACGATGACAACATGGAGGCCCCCATGTCCACGGCCCCCAATGACATCAGTATCAACAACCTGTGGAGACGACCCATCATCCCGGAAAGGAAGTTCTCACAGCTGGCTGAGGTGAGACACACACGATGATGAGGAGGATGAGGATGATGAGGAGGAGGATGAGGATGATGATGAGGATGATGATGACGTTTCTCTGTTTCCAACAGGAGGATGAGAACGGTGCAGTGAGTCAGCCTACGTTGCCGGACAGCGCCCTCACCAGGTCACCGGGCGTAGTGAAAACCAAGGCCTCTTCCGTCATCATGCATTCCCTCATCACCAGTATGTTACTTATTAATGACAGTTATATACAGAGAAGCGTGCACTGTTTGACCTAGATATGAGATATGAGCTTGTAAGACACAAGGTAGACTGCAGTTGTTTTCTTTAATCAGACTTAGACAAACCCAGTGTGTGGTGAAACCCTGTCAGTCACATCAGCTACATCAATACCGAAAATGTCCTGTAAATATGATCTGTAAAAAAGAGTGGTAACCCCTAAAATAAGGTTAAATTATTAAAGTTATTATTTACTTATTTTGGAAATGGGGGAAAAAGCTGAGAAATACCTTCTGCAGTTACGAGTTGTGTAAGAAGATCCTGTAGATGTTTGTCACCTTTTTGTTCAGAATGTCCAGCTGGTTTTAATGTTGGATTTTTTTAAATGTACACTGTCACTTATTATCGTTTATTGATTTTAAATATTCTCTCTCGGTCTGTCTCAGAGCAGACCCAGGATAGTGTGTACAGGTTTGAGCAGAGGGCGGGCCTCACCGACAGCAGCTACACGCCCCACAAGGGCCTCACCGCCGAGGAGACGAGGCACCACCACCGCATGCCCGACTCCCTCCAGGTAATACACTTAATAAACCTAATCACACAGACGTCACCACATATATACACAGTGTAATGTCACTGATACTTGAGATTTATGAGCATTGGAAGACACAAAAGACAATAAAACTCTGTTCAGCTGTTTTCATTTGCTAAGAAACGGGATTATTCATGTTATCTTTTGATTTACTGATGGTAGTAATATGTCTTAAAGTATCTGCAGGACATTTAGAGATATGTCACAGTGATTCAAATGAATTCTGTTAAAGCCCGGGTCCATCAAGATGAAATTTACCACCATGATTTTACTGATCCGACCTAAACGCTAAAACTGGAGATTGTTTTTGTTGCTCTTTAGAAACTACAGATCCAGAGTATGGAGGCGAAAGAAGAGAAGAACTCCTCGGCTCAGTCCACTCCATCCAACACGCCTCACAACTCCCCGAAACGTGAACGCAGGTACACACACACACACACATTCTCACTCTCCTGTTTCCTTCATCCCGTTGGAGTCCGTTCCATCCCGAGCTAAAAACAACTGCACATCGATAACTGGGTCAACTTCACACACTGTTTGTTTACTTTTTTTTTTTTTTTCGTAGGAGCTGGTTTGGGAGTTCGGGGTCAGAGGTCAGTATGAGCTCCTCCAACAGCAGCATGGACATGGGAGGAGAAACGGGCGTAGGCGCGGTGGAGAAGTGGAGCGTGTTCACGACTCGTCCCTTCATCCACAAGTCGACCTCTGACCTGGGATCAGATTCGTCACCTGCAGGTAAACTTCACAGCGAGACACGACTTCCTGTTTGTCTCCGGCTCTGAAGAAGAACAGTCCAGTTAAAGCTCAAATAAACACAGACTCCGTCCTGTTAGTCCGACCATAAACAGAAACTCACTGGGCGGGGGGGGGGGTTGTTCAGGATTTGGGTTAATAGTTGAACAAATGACCTTCAGACCGACAGTAAACACTGAATAACATCAGAGCTGATGGTCTGTGAAGCTCTTTGCTTTTACAGACGAGTTTCTCATCATTTCAGTGATTTAGAGTCAGTTCAGATCCATGAAGATGAGAAACTGAGTCTAGATTTTCACATGTTGGACGATTCTGTGGAAACTGAGAAACTCTTTTCCCCAGGATGACTTTAGGTGAGTGAGTGAAGAGACGGGACAGAAGTTTGTGTTGGGTTTAGTTTTTACAAGCGAAGGTAAAAAAGGTTTGTCGACTTTTGAACAAACTAATTTGACTTATGTAAATAACAAAATTGTGATTTTTGTATCTTTTATTATTCACATTGCTGCATGAATAGAAAAATATTAACATTTATATCAGAAGCAGTGAAGCGACGGAACAGCTTCCCTTGTGATGTTCAGATATTAGTTATCAGCTTTAATAGTTTATGTTGATGTATTAGCAGCAATTTCTTATTCTATCTAGAACAGAGACATAAAACAGATATTTAGTTTGAGGAATTAAAATATACATATTTTTTGAACAGGTATTATTATTGGCTCTGAGACTCTGCTGCCATTGATTATTGCCACTATCGTAAATTAAATTCAGAATAGTCTATAAAGGGATAGTCCATCCCAAAATGGCACGAGGTGCATTTAGGGACCGTCGGAAATGCTAACGTCTGTAGCTTAGCCTGCGTTCCTCCTCCATGGTGATAAAATAACCTCGGGTGTCTTCTGGGTCGTTGTGCCCACTGAATGTTTAAGTGACAGAACATTGTGTCAGTGTGTTGAACATAATAAAACACAATTCACATGATGTTCTACCAACAATCTCCTGTTTCCCTGATAAACCCAAACACACCACAGAAACGTAACAAATACAGAAAGCTGATGTATCTTTGCCAAAAGATTTGAGGATCTGGTTTCTCCTTTTCTCGTCTCCCAGCCGGCTTTGCCCTGCAGGCGTACCGTGGCGCCCAGAAGCCGACCCCCATGGAGGTGATGAAGTCCCAGGCCACGCGGATGACCGACAGCACCGACCCTCAGAAGGTGGCTCCTCCCAAGATGGAGATCCCCACAGTGGAAGGTCGGCGGCAGGGAGCGCGACCTCACAAGCTCAAACCCAGAGACATGAACGTCCTGACGCCCTCTGGCTTCTGAGTCTGTGGAAGCCGCTTAAGGTCCCATGAAATAAAACCCCCACCGTGTTGTTACCAGGTATCTCTGAACCCACAGTCACACATCCACCATCTTACTTCAACTACTGCAACACTGCTCGTTTTAATAGTTTTATACATCGTTCCTGTTCGCATGACACGGCGTATTCACCAAGGTAGAGATCTGGGAACGCAGTGACGTGGCTAAAGAGATGGTCCGAAACCACTGGGACCGCTGGAGTCTTGAACACGGTACACGTTGCTTCCCTTTTGTAAATAATTTCTAAATTAGTGACATAAACTCGCATAAAAGTTGCGAGAAAAGTAAAAAGAAGTAATTTCCGGGAAAAGAAAACTGCACTTTCACCTGGGTGACACTAAAATACTTTAAAGATGTGGCATCAGATCAATACATTTGCGTGCGGTCGGTACCAGAGCGTCACAGTGGTCTTTTATACATTAAAGACCGTTTCATGGGACCTTTAGCAGCAGCACCAGACCAACACGGAGCTGTCCGACATCTTCACAGCTTTCCCATCCGCGCTGCTTGACGTATTTACTGTGCTGCTTAGCTGTAAAATCAAACATCTCTCTTACTCGTCACTCTGCTAACTGTTACATGTGTCTGCAGCATGTTGATGTCAACTGAAAATACTGAACCGAACACCCCCCCGAGTCCAAACGACACGGAGGGCTACTGTCGGATTTATTCCCTGAGAAAAAGTCGAGCTGAAGTTGAAGATGATTCTCTGTAAAACGCACTTTATTCCCACTCGGCCCGACTCAAACCTGCTCCCCCGTTTAACATCGGATCTCCAGAAACCTCTCGTTCCTGTTCCCAAAGGGTTCATCTCACTAAGCAGAGCGGAGACCAGGAGCAAAACCAATTCCTTCAGTGTAGATTCATAGTTGAAAAGAACAAAAAAAAATCCAAAAAAAAAATCGTTTGACTCAGGTAATTTGGCAGGTTGCTGCTCACTGAAACGTTCCACTGATTTGTTTTGTGTTACAGTTCATCTCTAATATGTTTTAATGTATAGAATTTTTTTTATTTCTTTTACCTGCCACTGAACTTACTTTTAGTTTTCGGGACCAGAAGAAGAAAGAAGTTCCCACCTGGTAAAAGTCAGAGCTGCAGGAGACTCTGACGCTGACAAGCTGCTTCCTTAAATAATGCAAATGAAGAAGAGGGTTTAAAGTAGAGTCCAACAAACATGGGGCAGAAAAGGATTTCAGAGGTCACAGCCGATATATTTATTTTTATAATTGGCTCTTTTGGATGTTGTTATCAAACTCGTATGACAGAGAAATGTTACCGAGGCTTGATCAGGGTTCCCACGGTACTTGGAAAACATGGAAAACATGGAATTTATGTTTTCATTTTCCAGGTTTGGAAAAGTCATGGAAACTGAGCAAAAGTGAACACTTACATGGAAATTGAAACAGTTGTCCTGGAACATTTTATTGGATGATGTGTAAAATAGTAATAAAATGAAACTATTGAGCACAGAATTAAGATGAGTTTATAAAAACCCTTTACATGTGAACAGCTTTTACTGTAGATAGAAATGGGGACCAGTTGTAGACTGACTGGCACATTTTAATCAGTCAGTAGTCAGTGTCGAGGGTTGTTGTGTGAGGGGGGGGGGGGGGGCGGAAAGCTTCAGGGGCCTATAGATCATCACTTAATATGGTACCTGGAAAATCAGGAGGTAGCATGGACATTTTTTTCAAGGCAAGCGTGGGAACCCTGTTGATATTTTATAACTTGACCATAATTTCTAAATAATTGAACCATTATTATAAATAATAACACAAATACAACAAAATGCACTTATTTTCTGCATTTGCTGTGTAAATAACACAAACGCAGATACCGATGTGTCGGTGAAAGGCTCATCTCCCTTTTTGATTTCTATCTCCCAGCCATGAAATCGGTCTGACTCTGTTTCGAAGCCAACAGCAGCCGGCTCGGTCGCGTCTGCCTCTGTTTCCTACCTGCAAATATGAAGGATTTCTGTTTTTGATGATTTGATTTGTGCTGCGTGCACTGACTGAAGAGAGAGAGAGAGAGAGAGAGAGCCGCTGTGCACGCCGGCGGTTTCTGCAGTGATCTTTTACTTTTGTTTTTTAGTTTTTTACTCAAAAGAAGGTGAAAGAGCTTCACACACAAACTCTCCTGCTTTAGTTTTTTGATTTTAAAGGTGAATTCAGTCGCCGACGTTCACGGGAAACACTGAAGAAGAAGAAAAATCCCACCTCGCAAAAACTAAAAAAGCTGAAATATATGATTTTAATTTATAAACCACTGCATTTTTCAGTGATCGCTCCTGCTGCCCGAGGTGTGGGGTGTTTCTACAGTGCCGCTTTGCAGCTAGTTATTGATTTTTATATGCAAGGTCACTGTCAGATGGTTTATTTGAGGGTTGGTAGAGTTTGCAGTGAGTTGAGGTTCACTCTGATAATGAAAACGCAGGCGGGTAGTTGTTATTTTTGCACTTTCAATTATCACGTGGAAGCATCCAGTCTATTTTCTGGTAGTAGAGTCTCTCCGTGTGTAACGTGACCCAGCAGTGGAAGAGTTTGTGTTTTGATGGAGTGAACGTGTCACCACCTGTTCCCTTTTTTCACGTGAACTAAAATAAAGCTGGACACAAAACAAAACAAGCTCTCGACCCAGCGACTGTAAATAAGAATATGACTGTTTCTCCTCAGTTACATGTTTTATAGCTTGTGTTCACAAGTGATTCATTGTGTGTGAGTGACGCTGTTCCCTTTAAATCTGTCCCTGACCGAAGCGACACCTCTAAATTCCCTCTGTATGATGACGTCGCACAAAGAGATTAAATCTCTGTTTCTGTTTATCTGTTCAGAATTTCTTCCAGTTACTGTTACTGAGATATTTTACTTGATTTATACAGTTGGTTTGTGGTTTATTTCCGTTTTGCCAAAACTGTTTGGAAATTGAAAATAAATGTCACAGTCTCATCACATTTGTGGTTTGATAAATGTGTGATTTCTTTTTTTTCACTGCACCATCACCGTTGTCTCCAGAGTTTGAGAAAGCAAATCAGAATAATTTCTATCGTATGAATATTTCCCAATCATCTGCAGGAACTGGTTTCAGCCTCTAGAGGGCAACAGTTCCACATCCAGTACCATCAGGTCTTATATATATATTTTATATATACATTAATAAATATAAGTTGTAGCTTGTGACTCTGATCTTATTGGTAAGAAAAGTTTCTGCATTACATCAGAACATGACTTCACCTGACAAACTGATTTCTCGACAGCAGCTGGCATCCCAAGCGTTGCATTGCTGCCCCCTTCAGTTTTCACTATTACATCATCAGACCCACTGTACGACATCATCAGACACATTATATGACATCATATACCTTCATAGTGATGATGATGACATCATATAACATGATGACATCACAACTAAGTGTCTATAGTCGTCTTGGAGGCAGAGATACTCAGAGAAATGTTTTTTGAACTATGCATGAAGTAATTTTCTGACTTCATGATGTTAATGATCATGTGATTGGGAATAATCTTATGAAAAATATGCGCTTTAGATTATAATAATAAATACCAAGTGAGGAGATGATCTGTAGCTTTAAAACCAACCAGGCTCAAATACACGGAAATATGAACTGATCTCATTCTGTGTGGAAAACACTTTCTCTTGTATTTTATTGAAAGTTGTCGTCATGCACAGTGAACAGATGATTGACAGGATCGTTGAACACGTTGAGTCTTTGTGACGTCTGTTACTCACAGACTGTTTCAGACTGTAGGACCTCCTGCACTGCAGGTTTCTGGAAAAACAAAACATTTAATGTAGCATCCAGTCAATATGTTATTATTATTATTATTATCATAGCAAAAGACGCCTGTGGGAAATCATCCAGAAATCTTTAAATACCAACTCATGTGATGTTTGAACTCATCGACCTCTGGAAGATCCCAGTTTTCTCTGGTTGTCCCTCAGACACTACTTCACTATGAGTTCGCTGCCCCTCATATCTTTTAGAACTGGGCTGAAACCCTTTTTGTCAGAAATGAATTCATTGTTTTTTCACAACAGTTCTGAGATTCATCTTGTCCTTTCTTCTTGAAATGCTCTGGACACTGAGACAGTGAACATCAGATGTTTGATTGATTGTTGTAGCCGAGAAAACGGGACACGCTTGTTGTCGGAGAACCTTGGAGACAATTCTGAGTGTGAGCAGAAAACAGGAAGTGGACTGACTCGGATCTGGACCTCTGGACCGAAACCCTCTGCATCTGACATGCATTCAGATCTGTCCAGGTAGAGATCCCCTCTGTAGACAGGTAAGATAAAGTGTTGTAGTGTGGGCTGTAGCAGTTTCCTGACATCCTGACGGTCTTATAGACTGGTCTCACTTTCAGTTTCCACCAGTTGTTCAGGAATGAAGTCAGTTGGAACAATGTGGTTTCTCAAAGGCTCACGTTGAAGAATTTCTCCCCTCAGGTCTCCTTGAAAGACGCAGTTTGCATAAAGAATTTTGAGAATTCGCAGAGTCCATCAGTTTCTGCACTCAACTAATCCATCAACCTGCAAGTGGAGAAATCCAGACCAGGAAGACAACGTCCCAAACTGTCTCATGGATCACGGCTTTTATTTCTTGCCTGTTTACCTTCAGGATTTGAAGCCTTAATGTTCAACGTGAAGTTTGGATCTTCTTCTCTCCCTTCCTGTCTGTCCTCCTCTAACTATTCCAAACATGTCAAATAACTTCTCTCTTTTCTTTTTAGAGACTCCCCCCTCCTCTCCCTTCCTCTCCTCCTCCTCTTCTTCGGATCTCTCCATACATCTGGAAGAACTGCTCCATCTCTCTCTGCATTGTGTTGTTCCGTCGGTCTGCGTCGGCCTTGGCTCGCTCCATGTTGCGTATCTTGATCTCGGTGACGCTTTGGCTTCGCTTCTGCTGCTGCAGACTGACCCGGAGTACCGCCACCTGCCGCTCCAGGACGTCACTACAGCGCTCCAACCTGCAGCACACACAACACATCACTGACACTGGGTTCAAAGCAAACAAGGCTAACACACCGCACTTCTAAAATAAGGCTGGAGTCAGTTTGTATTGATTTAGGATTTGTTTTTCCAACCTATAATTTGAGATGTGTCTTGAGTAAAGACTGTAAACGAACTGTCTCACCTCTGTATCCTGGCCTGGTACTCGGCCTTCTGCCGGGCCATCTGCTGCTGCAGCTTGCCCAGGGCCGAGTCAGCCTCCCAGGGCGGCGGTGGATCCACAGGCCCCTGGACGTCTGGAGGACCAGAGGGGAGGAACACCTCAGAGCTGCCTGTGCTGATGAGGCTGACGCTGAGTGCGGAGGCTGGGGAGTTAAGATGGTGGACGCTCTCATCATCATCATCATCGTCATTATCTTCATCATTGTTATTGTTGATGTCTTCGTGATCACCGTGATCACTGTTTTCCTCTTCTGCTGCCTGATTTGATGATGAGCTCTCGGGTTTCTTTGGTGAAATGTCGGTGTTAACGGCCTCCACAGCGTCGGTGCTCTCGTCCAATGGCAGAACTTCGCAGGAGGAGCATGACGAGGAGTCCCTTCTCTGCCCGGCGTCCTCTGGCTCTTCCTTCTCTTCACATGGTCCAACATCGTCTCCTGGATCATTTGTTTCTAAATGTTCACCAGTGACTTCCTCCATCCTTGGGCGTGAAGACGCTCTGTCCAGGTTGTCGTAGGCGGAAGTGGTGCTGTCCTCCTGCGTCTCACTGCTCCCCCCACTCGCTGCGTCTCGCACTGCACCTTCTCTATCTGCAGCACCAGAGCTCCAGAAACCCGCTTCTGCTTCTGCCGGACCGGGCCACGGCTTTGTCCAGTCCACCAGCACCAGTCTGGGCTTGGAGCTGTCTGGCAGAGGGGCTTGTAGTTGGAGGCTGGTTGCAGAAGCTTGTACATTTGAGGAGAATGATCCTTCACCAGCATGATCCTGGTGATATACGGGTCCGTCAGGTTGGTGCTGTGGGGGCTGACTGGAGGAGGGCAGGGGGTAGAAGCAGTTCTCTGGGTGGGAGGAGGTGTAGCGATGGCCGAGGAGTCTCTTCTGGGCCCAGGACGAGTCTGAGTTGGCGGCAGCACCATAGTTACAGCTACTGGAAGGAAGAGGAGATGATCAACTCTTCAGTGTCGTATAAAGATGAGCATGGATGGATGTGGTAAGATGTTGAATGTAGAGGGAGAAGGTTGTTGGTGAGAGTGATCAGGGACAGGAAGGATTGGGGATTCGTCTCAGGTGTCGTCTGAGCCCTTTGAGTTCATTTTACCTACAAGTCTTGTCATAGTAGAAATGTACTAACCTTTATGCAATATAGATCTAACATCCAGTTGGACAAAGGCGTGGAAGTGGAGTCGTCTGCAACTCAAACCTACATATGACCGTGTACCGTTTGACCGTGCTCTGTGTTGTACCTGTGGTTCTGTGCGTCGCTGGTGGACTGTCCTGCAATCAGAGGCATGGACAGCTGGCGAATACGAGGGTGCCTCAGAGCACTGGGCGATGCATGCGAACCTTCAGGTGGATACGAGGAAATGGGGGGGGACACTTTGGCAAACAGAGACTCGTGCTCTCTGATGAGCTCCAACATCAGCACTTGGACTAACGCTGCACCTGGAACACAGAGATAAAGACAACCCCTGAGAACCGTGTGCCTGGACGAGCCTTTGTGTGATATGCTACATCAGTGTTCAGTGCTGGGGGTCAGCTGATCTCTCTACCTCCCATGATGCTTTGTGGGTCTTCAGCTTTGCCTCGGAGGATGTTTGGCCCAAACACTGTGGCCAAGTTTTGGTCGCTCATCTTGTTGCTGCCAGAGAAACTCTGCACTTCATTCAGAAACCTGGACACAAACATTTACATCTACGTCTATATAGCCACTTTTTCATTTTCTAACTAAACAAACAGGGAGGGGGAACTCACTGGCAGATGAAGTTGAGCAGGTTAAAGTTTGCAACTGGCAAATCGTGAAGAAGACTCCGCAGCTCCCCCAAACCCTGAGTGAGGATGAAGAGGTGGAGCAAAGAGAAAGAACAAGATGAGAAGACTTCAGGGTTCAGTTCACTTGTACATCCCTGCAGTGAAGTAAGCAGTAAAACCACTAGAGGTCATTACAGAATTCTTTCAGCACAACTAACCGACATGTCGAGGGCATCCTGAGCTGTTACCTGTGTGGGGTCGCTCTTCAGCGTCTGTCCACATAACAGAAAGTCCTGGTAGCAGCCGTAAGGAACCAGAGGCTCCGGCAGCTGTCGGAGGTAGAGCTTCAGCAGAGACGCCACCGTGTGGACGTCTGTGCTACTGCTGACCAAACACACAGAGCTGAGCAGGCTTATTTCACTAAACCCCTTTTAAAGAACTCACGACCTGAAACAGCTCAGACAGAGAGAGGGACCGTACCTGTCGAGCGATGGTCTCTCCCCGGCATCGAACGCCTCCTGCAGCTCTTTCACCAGACTGGCCTGTCCTGGCTGGCGAAACAAGCCCACCTCCTGCAGGCCTCGCTCCCGGATGAAGTTCACACACTGCTCTACCACCAGAGGAACCAACGCAGCCCGTAGCGTCGCTCGTACAGCACCGTCTCCTCCAGGCGCTGCCCGAAGACCCCTATCAGGAAAGACCAACAAGATCCACTTCATCCACTGGAGATAAAACTGCAACACAGCAGAACGACACAGGCCTCGGCTGCCGTCTTTTTAAATCATCAGATATTGGCTCTTTATACAGAAATGCATTATGGTATTCCTTTGTAAGAATTGTATAAGTTGAAAGACGTGTGTACCTGTGAACGGGATCCAGACTCCCTTGTTGAGGCTCTTCAGCCACTCGTCACCCTGACCTGCACTGTTGGACAGGAAGAAGTACGAACCTGGACTGGCCAACACGTCTCTGTTACCTGCACACACACACCACACACACACACACACACACACACACACACACACACAACGGACACACACACACACACACACACACACATGTTCAGGGGGGTCGTCAAGTTATTATGACAGACGATTCAATGCTGTCATCTCTGGCTGTTACAGTGAAATAATGGGCATCATGCAAAAAGGTGGTGATGACAGATTCTTCACAGAGGAAAATGGGTCAAAGCCTTTAAATTCTCTTCTGTACATGTTTGTTTGCAGGAATATCGATGTTCACAGAAGCCGCAACCTTTGTCTCCTCCTGTGGATTTAAGTGATGAGTGGGACCAGGAGGAAACGGAGGAAGACGCTGAACCTGATTAAATGGGTTTTGGAGCGAGGCCATGAATGTTGGATCCTAGATTTGCAGCCGGGGGGGGGGGGGGCATTTACGTTGGAGGCAGAATTAGTGCAGGATGAGTCATCAAACATTTGAAACCGAATGTAAAGACAGAGATTTAGATTTTTACAAGTTCTATAATCTTTACTATGCATGTGATGGGATGCATGAAGTAACATGGGGACACAACTTTAAGAATTATAGTGATTCTGGATGCAAAAATAATATTCTGATTATCGCATCATCATCATCATCATGGGTTTTTAAGTTTCTTCATGGGCATAGTTTGGAAAAAGCAAGTTCAAACACACACACACACACTTTCCTCTCTTCTCGCCCATGTCCCATCATGCTTCACTTTCTGTCCTCGTCAAAGTCATACATCAAACACGCGTGATTGTATGAAGCACACACACACACACACACACACACACACACACACACACACACACACACACACACACACACACGGTCACCTCAGACAGTCTCCTAAAGAACCTGAGTCAGCGTTTATCTAATGTCACTAAAGGGCAACACACAGGACTGGAGGGATTAGCAACCACTATGTTGATGGTTAGTGTGTCTGTGTGTGTGTGTCTGTGTGTGTGTGTGTGTGTCTGTGTGTGTCTCACCTTTGCGGCCGGTACTGTCATGTTTCCAGGACTTGAAGCAGCTGAGTCCCATGCTGCAGCGACTCCTGCTCCAGCAGTTGCTACGGTAAAGCTCGTGGATGCTCAGTGAAAATCAAATGCAACGACATGAACGTTTTTCATAGAATTTTGAAATTCAGAGAGAAAGTCACTGTTTTCCATAAAAACTGCATCACTTCAGATTATTTATGATCTTTTTTGAACTTGTAGGCTGAAACTTGGGAAACTTTAAAAATGTCTAACACCCTGGTAGATGTAGTAGTTGTTTTTGGGGACCAACCATCCTAAGGTTCCTTGATGGTAGATACAGTTCAATAGTGTATTTTTGGTGCAGGGATTTGCAGACAGGCCCCTGGGGGAGGGGGGGGGGGGGGGGTTCTTGGTGGATATTGTCTGATAAAGACCTTGAAACTGAGGTTCTGGTGGATGTAGTGCTTTTAAACGAGATTCCAGTTGGATACGTGGTCTTGTCTTTTCTACAGATCATAAATGTTAAAGGATATTTAACCCGTGAAGAGAGGCTC
This sequence comes from Reinhardtius hippoglossoides, assembly GCA_006182925.3. Taxonomy (NCBI): domain Eukaryota; kingdom Metazoa; phylum Chordata; class Actinopteri; order Pleuronectiformes; family Pleuronectidae; genus Reinhardtius; species Reinhardtius hippoglossoides. Next base: position 22,935,912 of record CM031684.1, read on the forward strand.
CAGGTACAGTTCCCAATGGATAGTGAAAATTCAACATCTACTCTGTAGGAAATTCAGCCGAACAAGAATTCATTTAAAAGATGAAAATCATCTTTTAAATGAAGAGGAATTCCTGAAGGACGTTTCAACCTTAACTTGAGTTACCTGGAGGTTAAAGGAGACGAGTTCCAGAAGGATATTAAACTTTTAAAAGAAGATCCATGTGGATGTGAAACCTGGCCTGTTATTTTAGTTTGGTTATCCAAAACTCAAGTTGGACAAAAAGCCTTGAAGAGAGGATCGTGGCAGATACAGAGAAGCTGCAGCAGATTCACGATCATATAAAAAGCGGCTCCTCCTCGATGTGTTTCTGAAAGAGAGGTTTCCTGTGGATGGACGAGTATCGAATGAGAACCCAGCGTTAAAGAGAAGTTCCCAGTGGAGAAGAAGGGACCTTGAAGAAGGATTCTTGTTGGATCGGCCTTTACAACAAGTTCCAGTTGAGTATTGGCGAAAGCAAAATCCCAGGATGTCGCAACCTCACCCCAATCATCAAGCAGACTCCTCCTCTCACGCTACTCCTGAAATCATTTCGCCGGCTCCCCTCAGAAATCTCCATCTGCAGGTTCAGTCGATTTATTTCCTGGACGAAGACGACGTTGTCCAGCCTCCTCTTCACAGAGCCGCTGAAAACCCAACTGGCCCACTGGTTTCTGACTGGTTTCCAGACAAAAAGCTCAAAGCCTGTGGGAAAACGATCACAACCTGCATTTTAAAGGAATTTAAAACTCATCTGTCCTTTTGAAGCTTTCATGAGGACAGACTCCAGGACTCCAGGTTCGTCTCACTGTGCTTGGTCTCTCACTGTAGCATTTCATGACTGTCTTAGACACATGATCTGCACAGTTCATCTATTTCCCTCTTCGTACGTTGGATGTTCTCCCGGCCGCTGATAACAAGTGAAACCATCCTGAAGAAACCTCTTACTCTTCTTCTAATCTCGTTTCCTTGATCCCCCTCCGGGCCGGCGAGTCCCACCGGTCCATGGTCCACGAGAAACGAGACGGTCTTAGTATTCCCTCCTCCTCCTCCCTCCTCCTCCTCCTCCTCCTCCTCGTCTCCCTCTCTATGTCCTTTGCTTTATGAGCTCCTCGGCTGGACGTCCTGCTCCATGTCCACAACACACTCTACATGTCTGAGTGTCGCCGTCTTTGTCGTCCTCCGCCTGCTTCTTCCTTTTCTATTTGTCTCCCCTGATGTCCATCTCTTTGTCCCCGTCCAGCATGTCCTTCTCTCTCAGTCCCACTATCCTCACCCTCTCTCTTCTCTCTTATTCTCCCTCTCCCTCTCTCTCTCTCTTTCTCTCCATTTCCCAGCAGAGTGTGTGCCCCTTGTTGCCCCCCCTCCCCATTTACCTCATCAATAACCGTGTGTGTGTGTGGTGTGTGTGGTGTGTGTGTGTGTGTGTGTGTGTGTGTGTGTGTGTGTGTGTGTGTGTGTGTGTGTGTGTGTGTGTCAGTCAGGCTGTGCATTAGGAAAATTGGTTCTCTGCGACGCAGCGCTGTTTTACCAAAGTAATCACCACTGATGGTGAGAGAGAGAGAGAGGAGAGAGAGAGAGAGAGAGTCTCCCCCCCTCTCTCTCTCTCTCTCTCTCCTCCCTCTCTCTCTCTCTCTCTCTCTCTCTCTCTTTCTCCCCCCCCTCTCCTCTCTCTCTCTCCCCCCAGTCCAAGCCTAATTGGTTTAAAGTACAATACAGTTTTAAAGCTTAAGTAATCGAGCAGTATTAATAGTTCTGCCTGCAGGTGAAAATACATGGACGTGTCGTCCTAGAAGCGTCGGTATCGATCCGCTGTAATAACGGCCTCTGTCCATGCTTCTGTGTTTTCGATATTCTGGAAGATTTATTTTATTTTATTATTTGTATTTGATTGCTCCGTTCAGCCACTGGAGCATTAGTGAGGACCAGCTCTGATTCCTGGAGCGACCTCCAGGTCCAGTTCATCCCTGAGGTGTTGAATGAGGTCGAGGCTTCATGCAGGTAAATCAACTTCTTCAACAATTACAGTGTCACTCAGAAAACATTCAAACAAGATGCACCAAACGACACACGCTCCCAGATCAGTCCCCTAAATGTGCCTGCACACAACAAATACAACCGTGACAGTATATTTAATATTGGTCCAAAAAACACTTAAAATAGAAGTACGCTTTGCATTTCTTTAAAATATCTTGTGATAATTAATAGTGTACAAGTTGTATCTATTTGAAAATGTAAATTAAAACAGATGCATATATGTTCTTCCAACTGTACTTTTTACGTCCTGCTGACAAAGACGACAGACAGACAGACAGACAGACAGACGACAACAGACAGACAGACAGACAGACAGACAGACAGACAGACAGACAGACAGACAGACAGACAGACAGAGAGGTGAATTAACTGGTCACATTTATCAGGTCACTCACACAAATACAAATACAAACACTGAACATGGCAGAACGGAGCCGAGATGATTTGTGGGATTAACACATTCAGGAGCCGAGAGGAGGAAAACGTTCAATAAGGCAATTAAATCAAGTTATCTGGAACACACTGAGGGTTGTTTCAACTCAATATTTATAAATGTTACTCTGTAAGTCGGCCTGTGTCTGTGTGAGACCGACCGAGGCCCAATCACAGCTGAGAGCTTTCACATCTGTCCGTCAATACAACTGGCACCAGACTCTACTCTTCATTACAAAGTGCTGTGTGTGTGTCTGTGTGTGTGTGCGCGTGTGCGTGTGCGTGTGCGGCGCGCGCGCGTGTGTGCTCTCCTCTAAATTAAAACCTGTCACCTCTTCTTCCCTTTGACTTCACGTCTTTGATAAATCACTCACACGTGAATATTGATAAATAGACGCAGTCGGGCTTCTGTAAAATCGACAACCTGCATCTTCTGCAGCAAACACACAGTCCGACAACAGCGCCTGCAAGTGGCCACTTACAGTAACTGCACTTTGTCCAACAATGGAACAGACCCCTCACAATAGAAACTCTTAATATTGTGTATGTGAGTTCAGGTAAATCAAGTTTTAATATCCTTTATCCTTTTTGTAATTTCCCAGATTAATTGCACAGGGACTTAGTGGATTTGGATAAATTGTATTTGACCCTGTTTGTTGTTCAACGTGTGGATAAAAAAGTTTTTAAAAAGCAAAATTTGATACTAATTAAGTCAGAAATTCCCCAAAAAGTGAATAAGTATGAAAATAAAACACACAGTGAAAATAAATCGTCCCTTTTCCAGAGGAGAGGAGCGAGTGTGATCCGGTGAGCGTCCTGATCCAGGATCTGAACTACGCTGCGGTAACGATTCCATCTGTGACCGTTCACGTCGTCCTCGCTCCAGACTGCAGTCAAACATCTGTCCGTCCAAAGACGCTTCATCAGATTGACGTGACCAGGACACGATGGTGCAAACAGCAGAGTGGGTTTTAACTACACGTTAAACTTGATATGTTCAGTTCTGTGAAATACCCTCAGCTGTTTCAGTTATTTCCTTCTGGCTCAGTTGTAAAGGAGGAGTGAGGCTACGCAGGATTAACACGTGAGTGTAAAAAACCAACTGCAGTAGTTGATCAGGCTGTTTTCAGACTCGAACTCCGGACGACGGCCACAGAGTTGAGTCCGGACTTTCCCCGGGAGTTTCACTTCCTCGCAGGAACCACGCAGCAGGAGATTCTTCGCTCGGACGCGTTCTCAACGGCACGGAAACCTCCAGAGCGTCTGTGGTGAGGGGCGGAGCAACATGCACGAGGTCATTTGTCAACGAGTAAGAGGACTGGGTTTATTTACGGCGTGAAGCAGTAAACTTGTTAAAAATACACAGTCTATAAAATAGTATATTCAGTGGAGGGGACATGATACTGGACGTACAGAACATACTGTTGGAGTCAGCCGGCGTCTGCAGCTGCTGTTGTGACTTCAGCTCTTATGTAACTGCAGGAATTTAACTTTGCAGCTGATGGAAAAATAAAGGACGTGCAAATATATTGTGATGATTCTGACCGACACGTCCACGCCACGATTTCATACGGCCAACTTTAGCTCTGCTGTCGGATTTAACTTGTACATGTCGTGTAGATTGATCCATAGACTGTATATAAACATGTGAAGACTGTGTAGAGACGACTCGTCCTTCACCTCTCCCACGATCCGCACAGACGATGATGATACTCATATTTAGTTCTGATGAGGATATCGTGAACTATATAAGTTTTATATGTTTCTTTTTCACTGGACGGATGTGACGGAAGAAATCGGAAGCTCAGATAAATGTGTCACAAGAATAAAGCAGCTGTTCTGGTGAATTGTGGGACGGCATTTTCTCTTCTCCTGTCACGGAGGACCGTCCGACGAGCTGCTCTTATTATGGCGGCCGCAGAAATACTTCAGATCATTTCAATGAGAAGGTTCCAAAGCTAAATGCACTATCGGAACGCGACCCTGGTTTTTCTGTAAGTTGCAGATGGACTCAACACATTCAAACACATGAGATGAGCAAAGAGGCAAAGAAACATCCGTGTTTTACACCTGATGCTTCTGAGCTCATGAGCTACAGACTTGTCTTTGTCCTGTCCTTGGGCGTTTAGCGAGGCGCTAACATCTCGCCGGTTGCAGGGACCTAAATATCTGTTAAGACCTGGTATCAACGTGTTCTGTCCTCGAGTAGTTCAATCACACGCGTGCAGGTCTGAGTGCAGCGCTGTCCACGTTTGATTGGATCTCTGAGGACGTAAAGTAAAGTAAAGTAAAGTAAAGTAAAGTAAAGTAAAGTAAAGTAAAGTAAAGTAGAGTAAAGTAAGATCAGAGATAGAGACACAGAAAAATCGTGTCCACAAACATCAGTTGACAGATCCTGTGAAAACCCCCTGTCTTCAGTTGTGGACCTGGATCTTCGTCCCACGCTTTTGTTTACATGGACCCAACAGTCGTGCAGGAGATGTGCCCCCCCCGCACCCACAACCTCCTGCATCATCCTGCATCAACAGGTCCAGATCGGACACTGTACACTGTGTTTTCTCCGGGGCGATGAAAGAAGAGCTCCTGCTGGGTCGGGCCCCCCCCCCGCACCATCGTGTTGCTTTTCACTGCTGCTGGCTGAAGGTTTTACGGCCCAGAGCTACGCAGGAATGTCTACGTGTTGGTTTCCTGTGGGACATCGTGTATTATTGCACCTCAGACACCATTTCTGCCTCTCCCTAGTTTGGCGGCCATGCGGTGGGGCAGCAAGTGTTTGCATTCCCCCGTGGTGGTGGTGGTGGTGGGGGGGGGGGGGCTGGAAAAGGAGGTTGGTCAAACAGAGCAGCGGGAGCCCAAATGGCTCAGAGTCATTGTAGATGAGCAGCAGAGGACATCCCAGCTTCAGTAATACAGACAGGTGAGCGGAGACATCACAGCAACATCCAGAGTCGATTAAGATTCAATGTTGGCCTCAACGAGGGATTCAAAGGTTTCTGGAGCAGAAGGTTTCAGAAATGTTTGATTTGATTTGCCAATAACAGATTTTTTAAAATCATATTTGCCAATAACTGAACATTTTCATGCTAATATTTGCTTTTATTTACTTCAATGCTGCTTTGCCCTCCTGTCTATTAAAAGCGTTGTCGTGATGGGACCAGGCAACGCAGGACCTGCAGTGCTAATCAAATGAACTTCAAATATTGTATAATCATTTTAGAGAAATCATATTTCACATGAAGGATTTTCTGATTTTGGCTACAAATCCACCCACATCGTTAAAAATATACTCGTGATCTTGTTTGATAAACTGGAGACTGTGACAGTAAATTATAACGACACGAGTTACAGCCTGAAGCGCAGCAACAAGGAAATTAAATAGATTTATGAAAAGTGAGATTTATTTCTCTTAAGAATAACTTTGACCTGATTAGCTCCATTTCGTACTTAATCTTCAAACAGGCCGTAAATCCACAGGTTTGATTTCATTACTTTATGTATTCAGCAGGAAGTTTTATGACTTTGCTCAAATGAGCCACATGGCCGGAGATGATTGGCCGCGACTTCTAAAGTTCTCAAAATCCATTTCACTTCAAACAACAACAACAACAACAACAGCAACAGCATCTGTTCTTCTGCTGCAGAAACGTTTTGATGAAGATTTAAATTGACTTTTACAGTTTCCTGTGGCAGCGTTTTCTTTCAAGGTGATTTGCCATTTTAATGATGGTTAGAACATTTTTTTTTACTAAAACAAGTTCAATCCAACTCTTTTGTGAACTGTTGTTGTCTTTGTTTCACCCAAAGTGATTCTTGGTTTAAAGAAACACAAACAAGCCAGAGTATTTCCCACGATAGCAGAAAGATAATTGTTGAAACATTGTTGTTGAAGCATGATCTTATAGTTTTATCTAAATAAGAGCAACAGGCACAACAGGCTGGAAAGTACAGTCAATGTTTTACTCTCCTGATCATGATGGGAATCTAATTTAATGAGAAGACTGATTACAACTAATACTAAACGATCAGATTATTATACAATATGGGGATTTATTAAACAGTAACCCTACATCATACAAAGGGCATTTACTCTCAGCAAAAAGAGAAGCTATATTCAAATCTTCTATTACAGCCTGTTAACGAATCTGAATAGATCGGTTTCAACACTTAGAGTCAGAGATTAAATTGCGTTCAACAGTTTTACAGCTCCACTCTTTCCCTTTGAGCCTGTGACTCAGTGTTCCCGTCTCCTGGGTGAACGCTCGGCGCTCGGCGCCCCCCGCGCGCCGCGGTGTGGTTAGCATAGCGCTAATTGTTGGAGCCGGGTCCGTTTACAGAGTCGAGACTGAGATTTCACCTCAGTGTATTTTCAGCCACATCAGATGAACTGTTAAGCCACAACTGATAATCTCCTTCAATTAAAGCTCTCACTCAAAGATCTCAACCATCGGCATCGAATTCTTCTCTCCTATCACTTTCCAATTAGAGCCGAGCCAAAGGTTAAAGAGTCAAGATTCTTCGTTGTCGTTTAACTGCTGCAGACAACAACACAACCGATTGGAGAACGGGGAAAAGATTATAACGAAAAGAAAGGAATAAACGTAAGCAAACATCACAAATGTAAAAATATAAAATATCCAAGTGGGAAATACACAGTGAGCGAGTGGGTGTGTTTGACGATGGTCAAAATAAATAACCCTCAGGGTGTAACAGAGGAGCGTTGAACCTAGAGGACGAAGACGTCGACTTGGAAAGACGACGGGATTCGAGAGCTTTTTTCCGATACGGGAAAAACAAACGCAGTCGAGTTCATACGTCATATCCTCCTATATGCTCCTCCTACATGCTCCTCCTACATGCTCCTCCTACATGCTCCTCCTACATGCTCCTCCTACATGCTCCTCCTACATGCTCCTCCCCCGGCGCCTGAATGTTCCGGACATTTTCCTACTGTTGTGAATTCGTCTGACTCGGAAAACATCTCCTGCTGTGTTTTCATATATGAAACTCTTTAGTCACCAGGCTTACAATTCGGCCTCTGTACGTCACTGATGGCGAAATTAAATGACAGTTTTGTTTTCTAGATAGAATCTGCGATTTTGAGTCGTACTAAAACAATATAATTTTAGGATTTAAATGTCAAGGGGACAGAAATCGATCCCTGTGGGACACCACACAGAGCATTTACTGAAAAGGAGGAGTTCCTTACCCAAACAGAGAAAAGTCTTTTATCCAAGAAAACAAACATCAGCCTGATTCTGAGAGAAGTCGTATAAACTGCCATGTTGGAAACGTGGCTTCAGCTGAACTGGGCCGTGTCCGTACCTCGTTTGCTGAGGGAAACCCTCCACGCTGCTGGCACCGGCCTGTGATTAGTGAGTGTTGGAGCATCTTAAGTGAGTGACAACGCTCCCGCATGTTGTCAGCAGGAGTGAGTCATCCTCGGCGGTGATTTACAGCCGGTCAGACGCCGCTGAGCCCGGTGCCATGGAGATACAGGTCTATTCCTGGGAGAGGGAGGAAGAGATCCCTGCTCGGGACTAACACCCCCTCACATTGTTGGCTATAAAAAGGAAAGTCCCTCTGCACCCTATCAGCCAGTCAGCTTAGTGCAGTTATTCCAATATGCAATTAATGTACATTTCTTTTTTTTTTTAAACGGTAAATACTTGAGTTTAAACGTTTAAGATGTTCTGCTGAATCTTAGCTCTCTGCTACTGGTCTGGTAACTGGTCAGTGTGGTAACTTGTGCAGGTTGTTGGAGGCGCAGGATGTTAAATCTCACTTCTAACGTGATGATGGTGAATGTACAGAACCGAAGTTGAGCAGCAGGCGATGAAACGATGATAAATAACATGAAGAGGAAGAGAGAGGCCTCTGCTGTGAAAGGCATGTCAGCTATTTGTGGAAGAGGGACGGGTTGTCACTGCATGAAGACGCAGTGAGAAGAGGAAGAAGCACTGACAAGTGCGCTGGCCGAGCTCCAGCGAATGTGACGGATCTGCGTTCCGTCACGTTCGCTAGAGCAAACTGTAAAGTTGTGGACGAGCTGGTGTTGAGGCGTCGGTGTCCCAGGGAAATTCTGATTTAGCTACTTGAAGTAAAAGGTAATATTAGACCAGAACCATTAAAAGCAGTGATTTGATTTGACTCTGTTATCTTCAGTCTGAAACTGTGAAGCTCGTTCCTCTTCGTCCTGGAGTCTTCATCGGTGTCAGGAGAACCTTGACCAGTGAGCAGTGTCGGCTCTGGGAGGCACAGGAAGTTATTTTCAGCTAATCCCATGAACACAGGAACTAAAGGCTGAAAATAGGTTGTTAAAAATATAGTGACAATGAAAAGTATGTGAGCTCTGAGGAGCAGAAACTTACTGCTCAAAGATTTTACTTCTGATTCTCACTTCAGCCTCAGTTTAGTTTCTATTTTGATTTCCCCTGAAAGTCTCTAGAAACTGTGTCCAGACGTTCTGCTGAGGTTTCCTTTCACAGGAGATTGTCCAGGTCCGTTCACAACAACAGAAACATGTCGGGAACGTTCAGGCGTTTTCTCACAGGGACTCACTCAGACATTTTACTTCAGGGCTGCAGGAAGAGTTCTGGGAAACATCTGAAGCAACTGACTCGGACATTTACGTTCTCACAGATACAGCCGCTCTGGAAAGTGTCAGGAAAACACCCAAAGCTCAGTGCAGGTCTGAAAGCAGCATTTACATGTGAGTGGCTCTTTTTTCTGCTTTGGAAAATCTAATATACAGGATATGTGTGTACCTTAAGTTTCAAGATCAATAACTATAATTTAATTCTAAAAGATATGTGAAAATGATAAAGATGAAAATAAAGATTACATTTTAAAATCCTAAACAAGAGGAGTACAGTAAAATCTTAGATTAAAAGTAGGTTATTTCAGGGAAAACAATTCAGAGAAAGGAAATAAAGTAAATGGTTGAATAGAAGAAACAGACAAATACATAAATGAAATTCAATTGAAAGTCAATAGTAATCGTAATAACCTTTAAACATATATTTGTGCTGTGTTTTTAAGTGTTAGAAACCAACACACACTTGTTCACTCGTGCATTTCTTTCTTTAAATATTTGACTTTTCTATTCTTGTTTCTGTGCTTTTTAATTAAATGCCACTAAAACCTAATATCCCCACAGAGATCATTATGGTTTCATGTTTTCTTCTCACCCTTGTGGACGCTGCTCTGCTAAATGTGGGGTCGTAACTCAAGCTTCTCAGAAGGCCAGGGGAAGCCCTGGAGATAGAGACCAATGGGTTTGGGCCGGAGGGGTCGGACACCATGTTTAGCTCTGAAAACAGAGAAGATGGCATCAGGGGCTGGACGGACGGGGGAAACCTTGGCCCCCTGTGGTGAAGCTCCGTGGAGGACGGAGGGTTTGAATACCAGGCAGAGCTCAGAGGACGAGCTGCGAAGTTTCTCTGAGGCCCAACGTGACGGATCGGTTTTGTGTTTATATTTTATAAATATCCACCTTTGCAGAGTGTGACGGAGCCGCAGAGAAGAGGAGGAGGAGGACGACGCTGAAGAGTTTGTGAATTCTTCAATCAGGTGCTGCGGCAGATCTCGTGAGTTAAGAGTTTTCACTGTAACTCTACCTGAACCAGGACAAACAACAAGTTAATATAGATTTAATATTCCATGAATGCATCTTTCAGTCTTGTAAACTTGTGTCTTTCTGTCCGATTTGATCCAGAATGAAATGTCTTGATTAATCTCTGCTTGATTTCCATGATATTCGGTCCAGATGGAAGAACAGAATGAATCCTAATGATAAATTACTCACTGTCAACATATCCTTTATGTTGCTGCTGGAAAAAAAGACCAAATTCTCGTACAGATTACACACTAGTGGTAATTTTAGACTGTAAATAAAGATGGAGGACGCGTCTCCACTTCCTCCCTCTCACTCTCGAATCACCAGAACACTTGAACATACATCGTCTGATGAGAACTTTCTAAAATGACAGAAACCATAGATTGGTCCCATCTGTTAACATATAGATTATATTCACAACAAATAACGTTGTGGACACATTATGTACACATTCCGAAGTACAACTACTTCATGAAGGAAGATCTCCAATACTACATGATCTATTTAAATATATACATAAATATACCTATAAGAAATATAGATAAATTGCCGAGTCTGAGCAGCGGAGGATAAACCAGCCTGATTTCCTGTGGTGCTGCTCTGAGGCCCAACTTTCTTTTTTGACCTCTGTCCCTGTGATTCTGTTTCCCTCGTGTCCAGTCCTCGGCAGACGTCCCGGGTCTGGAGACGTGGGAGCAGAGAGAGGTGGCACGGCCCAGCGTGGGGATCTGCACCATGGGAATCAAAGATGTAGACGGTTGTTACAATAGAGGTAGAATCACTTCCTCTTAAAGATTCAACGTGATTCTCCTTCTTCTTAGTGGAGGACATTGACTCCTGCAACAGTTGTAAATGTATTTATACATCAGGAACTTCTTCTTCTTCTTCTTCTTCTCTCCGCTGGTAGATGGCGATGAACCCAAATCCGACCTCCTGCAAACTGAAGGAAAGAGCGGAAGCTTCAACACCCTCCTCATCCCCTCGGAAACAGAGACCTCGGTACGAGAGTCTTCTTCATGCTCCTCCTCTTCTCTGGTTGTGTACATAATAATAAATCTCAGGGTCCCGACGGGCAGTAATCCATCATTCACTCTGAGGGCCCGAACATCCATCATGTCAAAGTCCAATAAATGCGTCGTCCCTCACATGAAACATGGGATGTTTAGATAAATTGTTCTTTTGCTTTCACTATTGAAATTATGAATATGAAATTGTTTGTGTGTTGTTTATACTTGTGTGGTTTTATCTTAAAACACAAGAGGACGAAACTTGTCTTCCTCATTTTTGGTGGTTTTCATTCCTCTGGCACAAACTGATTTGTGCGACTTATGTTTACGGTTCTTTCATTTAATCTTAATTCCAACGTTGCTTTAACCCTTTTTAAAGATTTAAATAATTCTAACGTCCTTTATTGTCTTAATATCATCTGTTGTTTTATCGTCCCCCTTGTCCTTGTCCACATGTCGACCTGAATGTCTCTCATGTCGACCGCCACCACAAACACCAACACGCGCCATTCGTCACTTCACCCCCGACTCAGCCGGACGACACCGCGCTCCGCCTGGAATCTGCTTCTCCCGTTGACAGCGCTGTCAGTGCCGCCGGTGATGGAGTGAAGAGGAGTCAGGAGGTGCAGAGCCGCGAGGAGGACGAAGAAGAGGGACACCTGGTCTATCACGTCGGCCTCGTGATGAACGGAAGATGTATTCAACGCCTTCGTTCGTCTCTAAGTGTCTTTTTGTCCTTGTTGTGGCTTCGCTGTGTGATTTGTATTCACACCAGCAGCGGAAAAGATGACATTGCTCTCACGTCCTAAGATTTCTACAGGAAGTGAATTGTCAAGTGAATTGTCAAGTAGCAGCAGTTGGTACCAGTGAGTTTGCTGGTGGTGTGAACACAGAGCTATAATATAATATACTACAGTAAATATAATAGTAAATTGGACGAAAGGGCCTGAACCTTAATTATCTCGACTTGTTTCCATAGAAGTCCGTGAAAGAATGACTCCACTTCTCACTTTATAACGTCAGTAAACATTTCCCTCAGGAGTTTATGTCTCAATCTCTAGTTTCAAGTCTTCTTCAATACAGCTGATGTTCATTTAGTCAATTAGGATCATTTCAATTGATTGAATCCTGTTAATGGTTGTCTTCCAGATGAGGTGGTTTCTACGCTGGGAGCCGGAGCCTTTGGACAAGTGGTCGAGTGCATCGATAGAGAGAAGTAAGAAAAGCAGATTTAATGGGTTCAGTCCTCGTGTGTTAAACCCGAATGCAGCGGAAAGAAACGTTTTGTGTCGTCAACAGAGACGAGCGCGTCGCTGTGAAGATCGTGAAGAGCATCGACTGTTACCGTGAGGTCGCCCGGTCGGAGATTGCAGTTCTGGAGCAGATCAACAGTCTGGATGACGAACACAGATTGTGAGTGAAGCTGCAGACGAGTCAATAAAAGAAACATCTGTAATGTAGTGTTTGTTATTTCATTCAATTTGCTGTAATCAATGAAAACTTGTTTTTAAATTGATAAATGTGCAAATAAAGTCGTCAGGATCAGTTTTGTAATTTAATTCGTCAGCGTCTTTGGTTATTTAAACGCCGCTGCTCACGTTGAGGGGTCACTTCCTGTCTCCAGTGCCTGCGTGCGGATGCTGAACTGGTTCGAGCACGAAGGTCACATCTGCATCGTGCTGGAGCTGCTCGGCCTCAGCACCTTCGAGTTCCTGCAACAGAACCGCTTCCTGCCGTTCAGCGTGGAGCAGATCCGCCACATGGCCTTCCAGATCTTCAGAGCCGTCTGCTGTAAGTCCAGTGTGTGTGAGTGTGTGTCTGTGTGTGTGTGTGTGTGCGTATGCACAATAACAATATGTGTGTGTTTCTTCGTGTGTTTCAGTCCTGCACCGTAACAAACTGACCCACACGGACCTGAAGCCAGAGAACATCCTGTTAGTTTCCTCTGACTACGAGTTCAACGCCGAGAAGGTAAAACTCCTGTACATGTGGGTGTCAGCTGTTAGAAAATAAGAAAGTAGAAATAAGTGTGTGTGTGTGTCCTCTGTGTGTGTGTGTGTGTGTGTGTGCGTGTGTGTTGAAGGAGAGGAAACTGAGGAGTCTGGATGTGAAGGTGGTGGATTTCGGCACCGCCACATTTGACCATGAACACCACGAATCCCTGGTGTCGACACGGCACTACCGAGCTCCAGAGGTCATACTGGGTACACACACAACACACACACACACAGACACACACAACTCACACTCACACACACACACTTTACCATTACAGTTTAGCTGCAGGTCAGTTTGTGTTAGTAAGTGTGTGTTTGTGCTCAGATCTGGGCTGGAACCAGTCGTGTGATGTTTGGAGTCTGGGCTGCGTCCTCATGGAGTTTTACCTGGGACGCACACTCTTCCAGGTACGCATGCACACACACACACACACACACAGACACACACACACACACACACACACAGACATACACATACACAGCAATACATTCCTCTGATTATCTGTCATTTCAGACCCACGACAGTAAAGAACATTTGGCCATGATGGAGAAAGTCCTGGGGCCGATTCCCCCGCAACTGCTGAAACAGACCAAGTAACTTCACACACACACACACACACACACACACACACACACACACACACACACACACACACACACACACACACACACACACGATCTAGGTCGGCCTCGGGGTCACTGCAGGGTCGCTCAGGCTCAGGGAGACAGATATTAGGTGTCCTGAGTCCTGACTTACAAACATAAGATATGTCTCAGAGTTTCCATTTACTTAAACCTGAGGAGATGCCTTCCTTACTGACCTGCGTCTAACTATAACCCACGTGCTCTGTACTGTGTGTAGGAAGCAGCATTACGTTCACAAGGAGCAGCTGAACTGGGACGAGAGGAGCTCCTCCGACGATTCCATCTGGAAACACTGCAAACCACTCAAGGTACGCATCACCTGTATCGGCCAATCAGCTGCTGTCCTGAGGCAGTGAGACGTCCCAGACGAGAGGTCGCAAATGTTTGAACCTTCGCCTCCCGTTCACATCCAATAGTTGCGAGCTTATCTGAGGTGACAGGAAGCGGATGTTTTATTGGAAGTGAACAGGAGGTGAATGTTCGCCACTGTGAACGTGCTCTGCCTGTCGTTCATCTCTCAGCAGTTCATGCAGAGGAAGAGCGAGGAGGAGCGGCAGCTGTTCGACCTGCTCGGCTGCATGTTGGAGTACGACGTCTACAGGCGCATCACCCTGGAGGAGGCGCTGTGGCATCCGTTCTTCAGCCCAATGAGGACGCAGGAGCACCAGCGCAGTTAGCACACACACACACACACACACACACACACACACACACACACGCACACACACACGCACGCACACACACACTCAGGATCTACCTCGGACTGTAACGTGATCACACTGTGTTTGGGTTTATTTTTCTGAATCGTTGATGTGGAGGATCTTATTATTTTGTGTTGTGGAGACCATTCCAGTTTATTAGAAATACACATTTACAGTCTGCGTGTCATTGCGAAGACATCAGAGTGATTCCATGTTTCCCTTCGTTGATTCTCAGTCTTTTGTTTCTGCAGCTTGTTAATAAATATTTTTGCCTTTTTCTCTTAATTCTCTTTTAAACTCACCAACAGCATTTTTTCCACTGTTTTCCACATATTGTTAAATTTGGTGATCTCAATGTTTATCGCAGAAAATAATCAAATGTGACTCATTGGTTAATTCAAAGTAAACTCAACGTTTGTCCACCTGGTTTGCAAATGGAGTTAGTGAGCGATCCCGGGCCGAGCAGTTTACTCATAGACCAAAACATTTTCCAACATTTTCCTTGATTTCTCAGAGAATATTTCACGAATCTTGGTGAAAAGATCTGATATATTTAGGGGGCAGATATTAATGACTGCATAAAATCTGGATCTTTGAACGTGGTTGCATAAGGGAACTGGTTTGAGCTCTACTGAGTGACAGTCTAGTTTCTGTTGGATGAAGACTACAGGCTTCCTCTTCTTTTTCTTCTTCTATTGTTTGATGCTGTCTCAACTTCCTGTCTGAACGCTGGAAAAAGACCCAGACCAGCTCTTTTTATCTGGGCCGTGATCAGAGGAACCTTTCACACCTGATACTTGGGTTCAGACTATAAACTCCGGGCGTCCGGACCAAACAAGGAAGCTGTGGAAAAAAATCCCTTAAGTTTCACAAACTCAAAACCAAATGAAAAGTGACGACGAAGGTTGAATGAAAGCAGAAATGTCCCTTTAATGCATGTTACAAGTCTTTTCTCACTGTTTGCACAAGGGGGGGGGGGAGGTTAAACCGATAATGTGACATATGGCAAAACAAGCAAAGATAAATCAGCTGCATTTTCCACTTCTGCTCCTCTGATTACACTTTATAGACTCTTCACGAGCTGAAGTAAATGTTTGCTGTGTGACCCCACGCAGAATCCCAGACCTCATCTGGTGTGAGTGCTTCGTCGATACACTCGTTAAGTGGACGGTAATCATTAGCCAGCGGCAAAACAAGTCCTGTGCAGACGAACCGCTCGTCTGTTATCTGACCAACATCGGCTCAAAGCTACTTAATCACATGGACGTAATAAAGCAGCATAAAGCGAAGCGTCCGGGGGTCTGGGCTCGTCGCTCGTGTGTAATGCCGCAGGTTCCAGTCTGTCTCGTGACCTTTTGATTCACTTCACTCTGCACGGACGAGGCTTCAGAAACTTAAACCAAAAACTGATTCAGTAAACGCAATGTTTTTCTTTTGGTTAACCTGGAAATTAACAGTTAAGAGGCTGATGTCATCTTACACTGATATTTGGTTTCTAGATTATGTTAAAAAACGATGCATCAGTAAATCCTCTGCACATTTTCATTATTTCAGCTCCTCACCGTGTTTAAAGTCCTCGTTTGTTGTTGTTGTTTGTTGTTGTCGTTGTTTTATGTTGTGTACTGTTTGCTGCTTGTTGCTCTGTGGTTTGTTTTGTGGGACGGGGTTTGTGCGGCTGTATTTATCTTGTAATTTAAAGGTGTTTTTATGTGTTTAATGGTTTTCTATTCAGCAATTGAATCTTGAATTATTTATGGTCAGTGTATAATTTATGCAATAAATGTGTTTAAGATGATGTTAACATTAAAGGTTTAAAATTAGTAGGCTCAAACTGAACTAAGGCCCAACAGGCCCCTTAACACATTTAAACTCACTAGTTCCAGATTTGTATTTGGATCTGTGACCTTAATATGTTTATTCTTTTCATCAAGATCCATAAATGAATTTCTGGGAAATCAGTGAAAATGTTGAAAAACGTCCAAACTCGTTCTTTCCGGATCATAACGAATCCTTCTCATTCACTCTTGTTAGACGAGAGAAAAATGGAATATAAATATCGTCTAATTAGTTTTTGTTGTAAATTAGTAAACAGTGGCTCAGAAACCTGCCCAACAACAGCAACAGCCACCGGCTCAGAGGCTTTTATTAACGCTGGACTTCCACATTTACGACTTTTCACGTGCGTCATTGGTCACCTGAAGATGCAAAACTCAAGAGCCAGTAATGTGAAGGACATAAATACTTTTCATGGTCGACATAGTGCGGCGCTCATTGAGTTACCGCAAAAACAAACATGGAGTTCTTCATGTTTGTTTGTATTTTCAGATATTTGTATATTATTTTTCGCGCCAAATCTGATTCATTACAGCTGTTAGAAAAATGTGAGACCCGGCCGTTGACGTAGATGGAACAGATGCACTGAAGCGTCAGTGTAAATGAGACGAGGTATCGGGGGGGGGGGGGGGGGGGGGGGGGGGGGTCCTGTTTAAATTTATAAATAACATTCTGGAAAAGAAATGGCTGAGGCTCAGTGGCACTGAGATATTATGAACAACGTAAAATTTAATTTCTTAATTTTAAATTAAAGTACTTAAAGGTTCAGTGTGTAGGATTTAGTGACATCTAGTGGTGAAGTGGAGAACCGGCTCCTGATGTGAATATAAAGTATTTCAATATAAAGTATTATAACACAAAGGGCCCATTCTCGAATAAAGAAAAAAACAATTCGTACAGTTTAGATGAAACACATGCGTAAAAACATCTCTGAGATTATTTTATATTCAGTTTCTGCCAATAGATCCTTTCACCTAAATCTGACACACTGGACCTTTAATATATTTTATGGTAATATTATTATTTTTGGCTAAGCATCGTACACATTAGCTGTATCTTAATTCAGGGGCTTCATCATTTGGAGGACGGCCCCTTCGTGGGCCGTGTAGACCGCGATGGCCAAATCAAAACGAGAGACTTCCGTGATCAGCGTCACCAACTCGTCCCGTATCTTGTTTCTGTTGCATCAGGGTTGACAACGCTTTAATGCCCAATGGTTCCCTAACATGTGTACCAATGAATCTTGGGATAGGTTGGACCAGGAAGGTTCCGCCCTTTGGAAGGACACATTTGTCGTCTGCGTTTGAAGGGCCCTCGAAATGGGAAAGTCTAGTTGCGCCACTGCGTTGTAATCTGTCCCCCAAAGGATACAGCCCCTGAATTGAGACACAGCCGTGGACAACATTCAAGTTTTCTGGTTTCTTTTATAAGCTGGTCGTGGCAGATCGTGCCGCAGCGTGAGCCTCATTGTCGCGGGTAATTTGCCGAATGGGGTTTACCGTATCTCCACCACAGACATAGGCTTGAGTCGGCAAAGCTGCCTGAGAGTCATGTCTTCCTGCGATACCAGCCAGCGACCTGCCCTTGAAGCAGGAAAACATGGCCGTCAACTGCAGCCGCACCTCCCTCTGCCAGAAGGCGTACACCAGGGGGTTGATCAGCGAGTTGGTCAGTCCCAGCAGCCACAGATGATTCTCCAACACTACAGTGAGCTCACAGCTTTGACACAGAACGTGCACGATGCACACCACGAAGAAGGGGCACCAGAGCACCGAGAAGCAGCCAACGAGCAACGCCACCGTCCGCAGGGCCTTGACGTGACTCCAGTAGCCACTTCTCAGCTGATGATGATGCTGAGGATGTTGCTGGACGTGGCCGTGGCCGTGGTCGGTCGTCCGGGAGCCCGCTTGTCTGACCTGGAAGATCTGCTTCTGGTGGCTGCAGGCGATCTTCAGGATGTCCAGGTAGATGTAGATGAACATGGAGAGGACGGGGAAGAAGCACACGCTGAACAAGACGATCACGCCCACCTCATGAATGACGGAGAAGAAGGCACAGAAGCCAGTGTAGCCCTCGGCCTGTAGCTGCCGCACCAGGACTGGGTGGCAAGGGACACGAGTTACTTCACAGATTATCAAGAGAAACAATCCTCAGTTCTTTCAATCGTTCAGTTTGACATTTTTAAATCTCACCTGGCGAGAATCCCACAGTGAAGGAGCTGATCCACAGAGTCAGCAAGGACCCGACCGCCGTCCCCCTCCCCGACAGCAGGGAGTACCGCAGCGGCCTCTTGATGGCTGCGTACCGGTCCAGTGAGATCAGGAACATGGACATGATGGAAGCTGTGCAGGGCGACATCACAAAGGCCATCCGCATCAAACAGCGGGTCCTACCCTGAGCAGGAGGCGTGGCGTTGGTGGGCGGGGCAGCAGGGACGTGGCTGTATCGGCCCTGAGGGACTTTGTCACTGTTGAAGTCCTCTGTGGCCAGGCCGGTGATGGCCACGCCCACCAGGGCGTCGGCCAGTGCCAAGTTGAGGACGAAGCACCAGCTCTGGCTGTTCTTCTTCAGGAGCAGCTTCAGCAGAGCGACCGCCACCAGCAGGTTGGTGGAGATGATGAGGCAAGCGGCAAAGCTCAGGATCGAGCCCATCACCGGGGGCCTCGTGTCGCTTTGGGCGTCGGGCTGGATGGAGTCCACGCAGTCTGGAGTCATCCTCACTGAAGGCTCCGTGCTCGCTGGACCAGTCAAATATGACATTCTATCAAAAAACTAAAGATTTTAAGGTGAAACCCTCAAAGACAGGATTGTCTGTTTTAACCGTTACAGCCGTCGTCCATCATAACACGAAAAGTTGCAGTTGCAGTTAAATTCCATCAGGTTTAAAACGGTGAAAATAATATATCCCAAAAATATCAAATAACTTCCAGAAGTTTAACATGTAACTGCACTTGAGTAGAAAAGATTTAAAGCATCAAAGTGTTTTAATGAAGAAGTTTAGCAGCCATAAATCCTCCTGCAACATTACTCTCCTGCCTCAGGTTTTAGAAAATGAGCTGGTTCCAGTCGATCTCATCCCAGAATAACAAACACAGGACAGACACACTCACAAGACTATCAGCAGCTCTCGCTCGTCCCCTCCCCTCCCCTCTCTCTCTCTCTCTCACACACACACACACACACACACACACACACACACACACACACATGGGACTGACCCTTGCCCCAACAATCCTCCTGCTGGCTCTCGTCCGGGAAGATTTCTATTTTTATACTCAATTAACTGTATTTATCATTTAAATAAAACTTATAGTCTTGATACATGTAGATAAATGAAACACTGAATGAAAGGAAGCTTTTAATGTGCGATGTTAGTCCTGAGTGAGGCTCAGTCTTTTCTCCTTTAAAACCAAACCATCAAGTGGATTTTCCAACTTTTCCAGTTAAGCCAGAGGTAAGAGCTTTTGCAACTTTCTCTTTTTAATGCTAAACTTTCCTTTCAGATTTTTTATGTGCAGAATTTTTAAAACATGGACAAAACAGGTGAATGCAAATGCAGCGATAAAGACAAGGTAATAAAACCCTGAAACAAACTCTCTTTGTGCATAAGCTCAAGAATGTATAGTTCATGTTCTTGTGTCTTCTATAAGGAAGTTTACATTTAAAATGACAGAATCAAAGACACAAACATTGTCATTTTTTCTTTTTTACATCACTGTCATTTCTTGACAAACAGAGATTTGTTGCATTGCGTTTGATATTTGTATATAAAAATACTTTCCATTGATAGAATCACAAAGCTTTATGCTTTTAAATAAATCCATTTAACAGGTTTAGCTGCTGTAAATAAGTTTTTTTATACTTTTAAAGAGTTGTTTTTGTTTATTCAGCTTTTAAAACCTTAAAAATAAATCAGTCAGGTATTGTCTTTTATAAGAACAGCATCCTGTAGTAGCATCTTATCACCGTGTGCATTGCAGAAAGCCGTGTGCAAGTTGCAGCTTTATTTGAATACATACAGTCTATGTTGCATCATTATCATATTGAAATATAGTTTATATACAGTTTAACTACCAGCTCTAATATTTGCATTAATTAGACTCTACACTATCTACCTGAGGAGCCTTGAACCTCTTGAGGGGCCCATCTGTAACATCCAGCACATTCATCCAGATGTTGATCGCTGATACAAACAGTGTCACATTAAAAACTCTTTGTTAAAAGTATAACAAACATGGAGCTGCAGATTGTGTGTGTGTGTGTGTGTGTGTGTGTGTGTGTGTGTGTGTGTGTGTGTGTGTGTGTGTGTGTGTGTGTGTGTGTGTGCAGATGTGAGTGGGTTTAGTTAAACTCTAACCCTGATGGCTGCCGTTGTGCTCAGGCCCCGCGGGAGACATCTGGCACGATGGCACACAAACACATCTGGCTAATGACGCTCTCTCACTGCTCACGCTCAGAAAACATCATCTGACACCAGCTTCTCAAAGTGCAGAGCAGCTGCCACAGGAAAGATCCAAAGATTAAACATGAAAAAGTCTAAAAACAATTAGATCTATGTGAATATTTAGTTGACTTGTGTTCTTTCATCATCCAAAATGTTTCCAAAAGTGGTCAAACCCAGAGAAATTCACAAACTCGAGGTTACAGGATGGTTTCATTTTGAATTGCACTCATATCCTCTTCACATGTGGCTTCATTCATAACTTTAAAAGACATATGAAGAAGGAAAAACACAGTGTTTTCACTTCTCTGTCACCACACTCCTCCCAGTTCAGCACAAACAAACAGGGGAAGCAGACAACCCAAGAAGAAACTGGGACAAGAGGTGGTGGTGAAGACTACAACTCCCATGATCCCGCGCTGCTTCACGACATCGTGGAACAAGTTGTTCTGGTTCCTTGTTTTGATTGAGCGAAGTTACGTGTTGTTGGTTGAATGATGGAGCGAGACGTCCCTGAACCGGAACTGTTTTATTTATCGTGTTCGATGATGAACGTTCAGCTTTAACTCATGTACTCAACATTTCAGTTTCACTTCCATATGAAGTCTAAAAACACAACTGAAGCTTGGTGGGGGGGGGAATTTGCCGCGAGATTTTTCTTTCAAACAATTGATCTGTGAAAATGTGGATGTGTTGAATCAATCTGATTCTTAGTCCCTCATCCTGAAACCTCAGCCCTGAGCTCCAGGCCTGGGCAGCAGAGCTCTGCCCCCCCCCCTGAAAATAGCTCCAGCAGACACACAATGTCCGAATGTTGTTCACCCCTGCTAGACCTTTCAGGACCTTTCAAAACAAAGCCTGGGTCAGCAGTAATTGTGCCCAGTGCCCAGCAGCGCCCAGGGAGCCGGGGTCTTGTTTACACCTCTGCCAACGCCATCCTCCGCCGGCCGTGACGGGAAACTTGTGACTCCACCTCGGCTCCGGGGATCTGGTCTGAGGAACGTCTGAGAACCGAGGACTTCTCCACTTTGAGGAGATCAACCAGTCTGGAAGCAAAAGGTTCCTCGGGCAGGTTTGTTAGGTAATGGTGACGTTATTGGGGATGTTGTCATGGTGATGTGTGGTGGTCAACATTATCAGGGTTTGGCTGCTGGTGATGTTCCACATCCGTGTGGCCTGCTGCACAGCTCAAGGTCTTTGGGTTGTTGTAAGATTTGGAACCCTGTTCATCTAAGGGATAAAACACCAAACCTGTAAAATAAGAAATAAGGAAAGGATGGTATTTCTTTCTTTCTTTGTGTTTCTAATTAACTCAAATTGAATTGTTCCTAACTGTATGAGTGTTTGCATCGATATGCTTTTGCTGTGTTCCTGTCAGAGAGAAGATGTCTTTAAAGAGACGGCTGCTGTCCATGTTGTTGTGCTGTGTTTACTGCGTGGCCTCGCTCTTCTGCCTCCACCCCAACCGCAACAACTGCTTCTCTGTCGGAGCTCGGTGAGTCCGTGCGTTTTCTGTAACCTGCTAATCATGAACAAATGTTTTAGAACTTTCCTCGTGGAATTGACTGATGATGACTGAAGGAGACTTAGACCTTCGTCTTCATCGAGAGCGGAGGAGTCTCTGTGGGATCCTGGGAGATTTATACAACTTCACCCAGACCAGAGAAACCAGGGCCCTCTGCTGACCCACATTTCTGAGGGCAGCTAGACAGTGGGAATCTAGTGACTGGGCCTGAACCCGTGAGGCCCAGTCGGGTAACGGCATGAATAAAGTGGATGGGGGCTCCATCCTGTAGGCCCACCCCTGGCAGGAATAGGATAGACAAGGCAAAGGCGAGGATATAGCCTGTCTGATCCCTGTGGTCGTAAACCAGTCCTACATGGAACGCTGCTTCGACTGGGAAGGAGCCGATGCTGATGACGGGAAGATGGAACGTTACAGACCAGATACAACTGAGCTCATCTCCATCTGGACTTGGCCCTTGGATAATTCTTATTTATAGAAGGAAGAGCAAAATGGTGGACACTGACCCTAACCCT
This sequence comes from Reinhardtius hippoglossoides, assembly GCA_006182925.3. Classification (NCBI taxonomy): domain Eukaryota; kingdom Metazoa; phylum Chordata; class Actinopteri; order Pleuronectiformes; family Pleuronectidae; genus Reinhardtius; species Reinhardtius hippoglossoides. The sequence goes on from CM031684.1 coordinate 22,958,678, forward strand.
TCTTTTCCAAGTTTCAGGATTTTCTTTGGGAATTTCCCGTGTAGCTGGAAATTGGCCCAGATCTCTACTGTTATTTTTTAGTTATTAGCAAGAGAAATACTAGATATTTGAATATGAGTCCAAAAGTTCTACCTGTCAGGTGTCAGAGTTTTAAAATATTGTTGAGTCAGACATTGTTAAACCATTAATAGAGCAATGACAAGATCAGAAAAAAGACTCCTGATCCACCGGGGGGCGCTCTCAAGAGATTTGATTTCCTTTTGATTAACAAACCAGTGAATGAGATCATGTTTACTCTATTATGATTTTGGTGAAAGGAATACAAATGATGAGCTGATTAGAATTTTAGTTTCATATTTATTCTCAGAACACATGGTGCAACAGTTGATTTCTCATTATTTACTCAGTGATCGTAGTTTTTCCGCTCTCTGCTGCTCTGTCTTAGAAGTCGCTCTATCTCTTTTCACCACTTACTCTCACTTGTCTCCCTTTAGGAATCTGGCGTCAGTCGTCCAGCAGCTTTACCAACGCGTCATCCGACTGCTCCGCACCACTCTGTGATCCACAGCGCTCCCTGAACCCCCGAACGTGTCCTGTGGTCACGGCGGCTGTCGTCAAGCATGTCCCCCTGTAGTGCCAATTGAAGAAGAACGAGAAGAAAGAGAGGAGAAGAATGGTGTCACTCCACCTGTGGACAACGTGGAGTTTCCGTTTATTCGTTATTCTCTGAAGTGCAAGAACCATCTGCATTCGACTGCATTGCCCCGACTCTGAGGAGAGTCTAAGAATGTCTATTTCTTCTACTGATGAATGTTCACATGGATCTTTGCAGTGTGAGGTGGAGAGGACACCTTCAGTCCTCTTCTAGATGCATATTGAGGGTTCTCACTGTTCTGCTGTTTACTGCACAGGCTGAGGAATATGCTTGTGATCAGAAGGAGGGAGTTTGAAACTCCTGGACGGGTTCGGAGAATTGGAAGGAGAAAATTCTTCTCTCTTCTCTACAACAGAGGTTTTCATGTTCTGTGGGTGGCAGTCGGCCCTTTGTGAGCAGGGGTGTTGCAATAGGGTAGGCAGGGCAAGCAATTATGTGGGGCCCCAAGCTGAGAGGGGGGGCCCCTGAGAATGTCTGATTACCTCAGTCCACAGAGATTACAAATTTGTGAGAAATGTTATGATCTGCTACAGGAGACTGGTCAATGGTGGGAAAACCCTGAATGTGGCCCCATGCATTCGACATTTTTTAGATTTGGCTTGAAGGGTTGCTCTGAATATGTCGACATAGGCCCCCCCCCCCCCCCCACGTCTTCTGAAAGGCCCCTGGGTGTGAGAGGGACTGTTATAAAGAGTGAAGTATAAAAACAAACACATCAGAGGTCTCCACGGGTTCATTTGGCGAAACCATAGACTGTAAATAAAGATGCAACGCAACCATCTTGTTCCGATTACATGGAGCCAGAGTCTGTGCACTAGCAAACATACATCAGTGTGATAAGAACTACTGTTATGGAGGGGACAGGGTTTATGACATGTGACAGGGGAGGCGGGGTTCAAATCCCCGACCTTCTGGTTTGTGGATGACCCGCTCTACTTCCTGAGCCTCAGCCGCCCGATCAAGATTCTTTGGCTTCACTTTTGTGAATCCGTCATGTCGTCTAAATTCATACACAGTCTGTGGGTGAAACCTATTCACACCCAAGAAGCACAAATTCATTTTAAAGAAAAGATCCGGGAAGAAATCGGATCAGAAAAAGGGACCTGTTGAAAGTCTTGATCGGTCTGAAATAGTCCTGAGATAATCAGATCGATACCAAAATAGTGTTGAGGCAAACCCACTCGAGACAGCGACAGATGCTTTACCAATTAAGTGTCATTTGCAATCAGTCAAAGTTGAGATGCAAGAAGAAAACTATTTGGTAACTTCCTACAGTGAAGGTTTATGTTGAAAGAGCAGATTTTATTTGAGTTGGAATGCTTGAGTGAAGTGAACGGGCCATAAACTCTGTGCCGTCTAAAAAGAGGTCGTACTTGTGGTGAAAAACTTCGTAAAACTTCTTCTTACAAAGTTCTTGAACACTTTTGTACGAGCTGAGTGACTGTGTTCTCCTCCTGAGAGGTGATCTACTCCAGTGGAGGTTGAACCTCAGTGTTCCTGCGTCCAGAGGAAGAATCCTGTGGTAAATGGAGTGTGAACATTTGTCCATTGAGGTGAAACGCTGTGTCTGGACATTTATTTATTCACTTATTACCTCTCTTACTCGGTTATTGGATTTAATTCTACTGTCGACGTGTACGCTCAAATAAAACAATAATAAACTATATAACTTTACAATAAATCTGAGTTGTTTGATTACATATTTTGAGACATGAAGATGTAGCAAATAGGCTTCGCTTCAAGCTTTTATTCTGAAAGCCCCACTGTGTTGCTATGGTTACGGGAGTGCCCAACCCCGTGTCCTTTGCAAGAGCGTGCTGCGTTCAGGGTGTGTGGGAATAAAGCCTTCTCATGACCTCAACGCGTGTGAACGACAATAGAGAGAAGAATTCAAACCGAGATGTTATATTTTAGATTAAACAATACCTGCTTTTAATGGAAACTTTGAGACTTAATAATTATTATTATTAAATGTAAATTAAAATAAATAAACTACATATATATATTATATATAAAATATAGAAATCGTCACAATATTAATAATAAAAAGAGTTTTTTATAAATAAAAGTAAATACTATTAAATTACAATATAAAAATTGTCATTATAATAATAATAATACAAATCATTATCTACATCGTAATAAATATGCATTATATTATAATGACAATTTTTATATTGAATTTATATAGTATACTTTATTATAAAAACTCTTTTTATTATTAATATTGTGACGATTTCTATATTTTATATATATATATATATGTAGTTTATTTATTTTAATTTACATTTAATAATAATAATTATTAAGTCTCAAAGTTTCCATTAAAAGCAGGTATTGTTTAATCTAAAATATAACATCTCGGTTTGAATTCTTCTCTCTATTGTCGTTCACACGCGTTGAGGTCATGAGAAGGCTTTATTCCCACACACCCTGAACGCAGCACGCTCTTGCAAAGGACACGGGGTTGGGCACTCCCGTAACCATAGCAACACAGTGGGGCTTTCAGAATAAAAGCTTGAAGCGAAGCCTATTTGCTACATCTTCATGTCTCAAATATGTAATCAAACAACTCAGATTTATTGTAAAGTTATTAGTTTATTATGTTTTATTTGAGCGTACACGTCGACAGTAGAATTAATCCAATAACCGAGTAAGAGAGGTAATAAGTGAATAAATAAATGTCCAGACACAGCGTTTCACCTCAATGGACAAATGTTCACACTCCATTTACCACAGGATTCTTCCTCTGGACGCAGGAACACTGAGGTTCAACCTCCACTGGAGTAGATCACCTCTCAGGAGGAGAACACAGTCACTCAGCTCGTACAAAAGTGTTCAAGAACTTTGTAAGAAGAAGTTTTACGAAGTTTTTCACCACAAGTACGACCTCTTTTTAGACGGCACAGAGTGTTATGGCCCGTTCACTTCACTCAAGCATTCCAACTCAAATAAAATCTGCTCTTTCAACATAAACCTTCACTGTAGGAAGTTACCAAATAGTTTTCTTCTTGCATCTCAACTTTGACTGATTGCAAATGACACTTAATTGGTAAAGCATCTGTCGCTGTCTCGAGTGGGTTTGCCTCAACAATATTTTGGTATCGATCTGATTATCTCAGGACTATTTCAGACCGATCAAGACTTTCAACAGGTCCCTTTTTCTGATCCGATTTCTTCCCGGATCTTTTCTTTAAAATGAATTTGTGCTTCTTGGGTGTGAATAGGTTTCACCCACAGACTGTGTATGAATTTAGACGACATGACGGATTCACAAAAGTGAAGCCAAAGAATCTTGATCGGGCGGCTGAGGCTCAGGAAGTAGAGCGGGTCATCCACAAACCAGAAGGTCGGGGATTTGAACCCCGCCTCCCCTGTCACATGTCATAAACCCTGTCCCCTCCATAACAGTAGTTCTTATCACACTGATGTATGTTTGCTAGTGCACAGACTCTGGCTCCATGTAATCGGAACAAGATGGTTGCGTTGCATCTTTATTTACAGTCTATGGTTTCGCCAAATGAACCCGTGGAGACCTCTGATGTGTTTGTTTTTATACTTCACTCTTTATAACAGTCCCTCTCACACCCAGGGGCCTTCAGAAGACGTGGGGGGGGGGGGGGGGCCTATGTCGACATATTCAGAGCAACCCTTCAAGCCAAATCTAAAAATGTCGAATGCATGGGGCCACATTCAGGGTTTTCCCACCATTGACCAGTCTCCTGTAGCAGATCATAACATTTCTCACAAATTTGTAATCTCTGTGGACTGAGGTAATCAGACATTCTCAGGGCCCCCCTCTCAGCTTGGGGCCCCACATAATTGCTTGCCCTGCCTACCCTATTGCAACACCCCTGCTCACAAAGGCCGACTGCCACCCACAGAACATGAAAACCTCTGTTGTAGAGAAGAGAGAAGAATTTTCTCCTTCCAATTCTCCGAACCCGTCCAGGAGTTTCAAACTCCCTCCCTCCTTCTGATCACAAGCATATTCCTCAGCCTGTGCAGTAAACAGCAGAACAGTGAGAACCCTCAATATGCATCTAGAAGAGGACTGAAGGTGTCCTCTCCACCTCACACTGCAAAGATCCATGTGAACATTCATCAGTAGAAGAAATAGACATTCTTAGACTCTCCTCAGAGTCGGGGCAATGCAGTCGAATGCAGATGGTTCTTGCACTTCAGAGATAACGAATAAACGGAACTCCACGTTGTCCACAGGTGGAGTGACACCATTCTTCTCCTCTCTTTCTTCTCGTTCTTCTTCAATTGGCACTACAGGGGGACATGCTTGACGACAGCCGCCGTGACCACAGGACACGTTCGGGGGTTCAGGGAGCGCTGTGGATCACAGAGTGGTGCGGAGCAGTCGGATGACGCGTTGGTAAAGCTGCTGGACGACTGACGCCAGATTCCTAAAGGGAGACAAGTGAGAGTAAGTGGTGAAAAGAGATAGAGCGACTTCTAAGACAGAGCAGCAGAGAGCGGAAAAACTACGATCACTGAGTAAATAATGAGAAATCAACGTTTGCACCATGTGTTTCTGAGAATAAATATGAAACTAAAATTCTAATCAGCTCATCATTTGTATTCCTTTCACCAAAATCATAATAGAGTAAACATGATCTCATTCACTGGTTTGTTAATCAAAAGGAAATCAAATCTCTTGAGAGCGCCCCCCGGTGGATCAGGAGTCTTTTTTCTGATCTTGTCATTGCTCTATTAATGGTTTAACAATGTCTGACTCAACAATATTTTAAAACTCTGACACCTGACAGGTAGAACTTTTGGACTCATATTCAAATACTAGTATTTCTCTTGCTAATAACTAAAAAATAACAGTAGAGATCTGGGCCAATTTCCAGCTACACGGAAATTCCCAAAGAAATCCTGAACTTGGAAAAGAAGGGTTAGGGTCAGTGTCCACCATTTTGCTCTTCCTTCTATAAATAAGATTATCCAAGGGCCAAGTCCAGATGGAGATGAGCTCAGTTGTATCTGGTCTGTAACGTTCCATCTTCCCGTCATCAGCATCGGCTCCTTCCCAGTCGAACCACGTTCCATGTAGGACTGGTTTACGACCACAGGGATCGACAGGCTATATCCTCGCCTTTGCCTTGTCTATCCTATTCCTGCCAGGGGGGGGG